>CAAKHC010013921.1:0-13829 GCA_901007825.1 Macroramphosus scolopax | reverse complement strand
TGCGCGCACACACACACACAAACACCAACCCCCCCCCCCCCCACACACACACACACACCCAGACGCGCGCACACACACACACCCCCATCCCCAACCCCCCCCACACACACCTGGTAAGCCCGGATGAGGGACTGGACAGCCAGGTGATCCTCCACCAGCTTCTCCACGTTGGGTTGAGCTCCAACCAGAGACGAGAGCTGTGGAGCTGCAGACAGACCCAGAGGAGACTGGTAGGCGGCGCCGGGCGGAGCACCGGCATTAGCCTTCCGGAAAAACACATCCCATGACTGAAAGAAAGCAGGAAGGTGAAGAGAGATGATGGCGGGTCAGAGAAGGAATGTTGAAAGAAAAGAGGACAGAACGAGAAGACGACTTCAACTGTCAGCTGAGACACAAAATTCTGCTTTAAATCACCTGATCAACCTGATCCTTCTCAGCTGCAGATTGATCGGGAACCAGTAAGGAAGCTGTTTGTAGTGAGACATTCAGACGACGTTCACGATAAATACAAGAACGGTTTCACTCTGAAGAGGACAATGTGTTGAGTAGTTGCTTCTTATTGAAAACTCGGAGCGTCTGATTAGCTGCTACGATGTTCAGAAGGAGTCCGAGGACGAACATGTCCGGTCCTGCTGCGGAGCTTCAGGCTCCTTTGTAACATAATAACAGCAAGGTCACATCCTTATGTAACAACTGGGACATGTGACACCTCTCAGTGACCCGGGCGGGAAGATTCCGACCTCTCTGTAGGCTTAACTGTGTGTGTGTGTGTACTCTGTATAATTTTTTACATGTCAGACAAAGTCCAGGAATAAGATCGGTTGGATCTGCAAGAAGCTCCAGTCTGTTCAGAACTTGATGGAAGAAAGAACTGTCCTTGGTCTCCCTTCAGACAGTGAAACAGGTGCAGCTATCATTAGCCTGCTCATCAGCCTGTACGACCCAGTTAAACCCCGAGGGAGGGTGTCTCTCCAGAGAGACATCAGACCTCCAGAGGGCGCTAGCTTCATGTTGGATTTGATGAGATCTGATGTTTAATTGTCTTTTCACTCAGTCACTCTCCTTTACCAGTAAAACTTTCATCCTGCAGCCAGAGTTTCAATCTTCTCAAGCTGGTTGTGAATCACAATGAGACAAACAGGGGAGTAGATCTGAATCTCCTTTCCTTCTACTGATATCGCACGCCGGACGCAGCAGACACACACAGGACGGCCAAGTGACCAGGAAACCGTCTGCTCGCTGCCTTTCAGGAGCGCAGCCACTCAACGCCGTTCACGACTGTATATCAAATAAACAGCAGGTGGCGCTGCCATTAAAGCATTGCAGAAGAAGAGGACACGAGGTGACGTCATTCAGACAGTTGTGTTAGTTTGATGTGTTAATATGAAGAAGGTTACAGCCTCCTCATCATCACTCTGCACACCATCTTCACTGGTGTCACATGTTCATGACATTATTTTTTCTAACCTTTCTAGTCAACATTTCCTGCGTTAAAACGTCCAGTTTGAAAATCAAATAAAAAAAAAAAAAGGAAGTTGGACACACTTGGTGTCGTGTCCCGCCACTAAAGATATTACATCACTTCTCTTAACAGCACATCAAGGGAACAAAGCTTAAATTAATAAACATTCAATTTTCCGATGAAGGGAGTTAACCGCGCGGTTCATGTTGGTAAATCCAGCAGAAGGGGCGGGACTTCAACATCAACGTGATGGATCCAGTGTGTAGTCCTTCAGGCCAGCAGGGGGCGCCACTGCTCCTTACCTTATGAACACTCTTTGGGTCCTCCAGCCAGGCGAAGTACATCTCTTCCACATAGTTGGAGCTCGTCCCGTTCAGGAATGGCTCAGAGGCCACCGGTGCCGTGTAGCACCGAATTGGCTGAAACGTCCTTGTGCCGCTCGAGGAGGCGGCTGTGATTGGCCGTTGCGGGCCAACAGTCTGTGCCGCCTGCGAGGCGGTGAGCGGACGCAACCGCGCCGCACAAGTCCTTAAACGGTGCATCAGCAGTCTTTAAGCTGTCACACACACACAGCGGTGGTTGTCAGTCCAGAGGGGCCGGACGTCCTGAACCTCACAACAACGGTAGATTAAAAAACTCTGGTGAAGTACCGCCCACTGGTCTGTTTGTCCACAGCGACGGCAGAGACACTGCGGGAGAGACGGAGAGGCAGCATTAGTGTACGAGCTCCACCAACAGGAAACTTACACCACAGCTGGAACCACAGCAATTACACCTGTATCTCAGGTACCACTAAAGGTCATTTTTATATCCAGATAAGAAATGTAAATTCAGTGAACAGACAGTTTATATAAATGGCCCACATGGAGTGGAAGACTTATTATTATGAATTATACACTCCATCACATTAACCTGGATTCATAATGTGTAGAAGAACACTTTGTCCACATGATGTTTCTGTAAACACTATGATGTGCACCACAGTGAAATTAACAGCAGCACATTAAAAACCATACACAGCCCCACTTCCTGGTATTCAGAACTACAAGAATACAATAGAGTATCAACACAAATACTTTCTGAAACGTGTTGCTACAACCAAAATTAGAATGTGAAAAAAACGAAAGGCAACAGCGTGCTTTGCTATTCTGTTGTTGTTGTTGTTGTTTATTAGACGGAATCAGACAAACCTCAATGAAAAAAAAAGAACCAACTCTGCTCAATGAGAAGATTTGTCTCATGTTCTTGTGACACTTTCAACGGGATACAGGTTGTAGTTACTGGGCGAGCAGTGAAGGAGCAGGTGTCTGCAGCTCTGCATCAGGCTGACAAATCTCAATTAATGACGTGTAATCTGCAGCTAAAGTTCTGGACAATCACCACAAGGACAGACGTCACTAGTTACAACAGATAAAGTCCAACATGAGCTTCTTCTTGACCATACAAACTTCTGATCTGTCCTCCTGTGTTCCCTCAGCTGGTCTCTTTCTTGCTCTCCATGTTTTGACCTTGTTGGGTCTCCTGCCTCCATTCTCCTTCCCTCACCCCGATCCGGACCCGCCCAACGCCTGCCTACACGTCCTCCTGATTGGCTCTGGGACAATATCCCGCCCAGAAATAGGAGTCTTGACCTTTTCTATTTGCCAGGCTTGTTGTCAGTCACTGTGTCCTTTCACAAGTCCTGAGTTCCCGAAAATCAATCTGCTTTACCCATACATTGTTAATTATCTCTTGGACAATACACTTCAACACATGAAGACAAAACACTAACAAGTACTTAAAATCCCCCAAAACTGGATGAACGATTAGCCTTGGAGCTAGCAGGTTATGTAATTAGCCGGTTAGCTTCGACTTTTCTATTTCCATTAGCTTATTTCGCTAGAGGCTAGACCTATGCTAACTAGTGTTGATGTGTTTGGGAAGAAATTGTTAGTCAAATATGTTTCTTCAGTTCCAGGGAATGTTTTCTCAGACGTCCTAACATAGCCCGAGAAGTGGCGTTAGTTCCGCGAAGCGGGTTTGGTGTTAGCTAGCACGAGGCTAACATGCTAATTGGTTTTGTCAGTCTCAAATTCCGGAACACGGATGTTTATTTTCCTCCGAACTGACACCAGACCCGCCTGACAGAACTACTAAACGGAACAAGCTCCCCAGATGAAAATTGGGTGTCGGAGAAGCCTTATATCCCAGATACTGACCTCGAGAAACGCGTGTAAGCGACTCCCCTCTCGGCCGGTATCCCGGACGCCCTTCGCTTCTCCCGGTACAAAGATGATGATGACAGCTCTCAGCGGAGCATGGACGAGGCCGCGGTGGAAGTGACGTGCGGGCCGTGACGTCAGTGCGTACAGAGGAGGGGGGTGGGAATCTGATCCCGGGGGAAATGGTTAATTAGCGATGGTCACGTTTAAATATATGTAAGCATGTACACTACTGTTGAAGAGTTCTGGGTCAGCTGGTCCCGTCAGCATTGAACTCCATCTAACAGCTCCATCAAATAATGATCTTCAATGCTCTATGATCATTCTGAGTCCAGATGTGCTCAACAACGAAGGGAACATGTTAGTGTTCAATGAAAACCATTTCCAATGTCTAATTAACAGTGATTGAGAGAATCCCAAGTGTGCAAAATTCTGTGTGAACACAATAAAAGTTGTCAGTTTTAAAGAGCCTAAAATATTACCCACAATGCTTTGTTTCCTCTTTCATGATTCAGCACCACAACTAAGTGTGATTCTAATCCAAGCTTTGTTTTTTAAATGTTTCCATGTGTAAAATAGTTAAAGAATCCAATCTCTGTAATGATGCTGCATGTTGCACACTTGGTATACATTCTCTAAAATCACCTGGAATCAGACAATCAAAGCCAACAACTCTCAGATCCATCCCAGATGTGTTCAGCACATCTGGACTGATTGTTGGACACTAATAATGACCGTAGAGCATCCAGGTGATTATTTCATGGAGCTGGTTATAATGGAGGTCAATGCTGAACAGACCAGGTGACCCCAAACCTTTCAACCGTAGTGTATATAGTATTATTAAATTGATATTATTACTGACAATAATCGTTCTAATAATCTTTATTTATGTAGACTCTCTCATACATCAATGCTACTCCAAGAACTTCAACATTAAAACAGGGATAGAAACCCACTCAATAATACTAAAAGTAGGATAGAACAAAACTCACTTGATATATTTAATATTTGGTAGTCCAGTACATCTCTTTCATGTAGAATAAATGTGATTTTAGATGGAGGTGTGTGGAATGTTGTCCCATTCCTCCACAAGAGCTGTTCCGAGTCCGCTAATTTCCCAGAGACAGGAACACGCCGACGTACCCGTCGGTCCAGAATAGAGGACCAGTCTGGTGAAGACTGAGGCCGCTGGAGAACAGAGACGTGGCTTTCAGCTTCCAAAAACTGTGTGCACAACCCATCAACATGAGGCTGAGCTTTGTTACCCATCAAAAGTGACATCACATTGGAGCTTACGAGGGAGCATTTACTGACCCTGTCTAGAGATCATGACTTCTTATCCTGTGCAGGAGAGGGATTATCTTGTGAGGAAGAAACGCTCACTGACAGGGAAACACATTCACAAGAAAAATAACCTCTTTGAGTTTATATTGACACATTAAAAATGGCGTGTTTTTAGGGCAAATATGAGACATCATACCTAAAGGTGCAGCCAATGTTAGAGTCAGTGAAAGTCACCTCACGGCCAGTAGCTGTCTGTCTGCATTCCTGAACAGCCGACTGTTCGTGGGAAACACAGGTGGCAAGCTGCTTCTGTTGCCTCTGTTTCACGTCCTGGACAGAGCAAACACCGTGTGAGTGATGTCGTTTCATGTGCATGTTCAATATAACACTCATAGTCAAATGTATTACAACTTTATCATCTTGAATTCAAAGCAACATAACCACCATCTGTTTGAATAAACTTTATTAAATAATCATGTGAAGCGGCAGAACGTCTGCGTTTATTCTTCCAGGTTGAATTTTCACAGCAAACATGTGAATGCAGCACTGACTTGTTGCCATGGTAACACCAGGGCCCTCGAAACTACATATGTCCAGAGGGAAATTCTTCCAGCTCCAGCAGGTCTGAGATCAGTTTCCTATTTTTCTTGACTCCCTCAATCATGAAAATTATTCACTCAGCAGAAATGTTTGATATTGAAATAAAAACATTTAATTTGTTTGCATCACCACAGAAAACCAAAACAAAGTCCTAAATAAAATCATTTATAATACAAGAAACACGTGGTGAAATTCTCTGCTTTGCCACGGCGATTGAGGAGCAATAAGGTGTTACCTGTCTGTACTTGAACTCACATGATAACAAAGGAGGGAGACTGTGAAGACTTTCTTGCCCTGAGCGTTACCTCAAAGGCTGCGTAAATGCTCAACATGGTCCAGTTAGCTACATGCTAACATTAGCCAGTTAGCTACAAGCTAACCGAAGCCGGTAGCTGAGGCTGGAGGGAAAGTCCTGGTCGCAGGTATTTGACAAAAAACAGCTGGTCTAGTAATTCTCGACCAGCTGGGGAGTCTGTAGAAACCAGTGACACGGCGGTTGGTCATCTGGCGACCTTGATGGTTACTCTAAATGTTATTTCATTACACCCCAAAACACGCTCAAGGGGAAAACAACAGAGGTTTCTCTTCGTTGATGTTGTCAGACACTTGTTTTTGGCATTTAAAAGCACTTTAATCGGCTCAAAATGCAACGTGTAAAATGCCCATACTAATATCTAGCCGTTAGCGAGCAACCTCCGGGTGTAAATAATGGACCCATTGGAAAAAAAATTGGGGAAAAAAATGCTCCCGATGACAGAATATGACAGATTCAGATCAGAAAATCTCAAACATTCTCAGACAGTCAGTGGCTCTTCTATGTAATCTCATCTAATCTACAGTTAACGTGGAATTAAATTCATGTGCAGAAGCAAACCAACAATCTGTTTTCTCTCAAGACTTAAATTCCCATGGTGCATTTCAGTCAGGTCTGATCATTGATTCATTGGACCGATAAGTTCTCTGTAACGTCACAGAAGTTTTACTAGAAGATGAATGTGTGTAATGTGTCATTAGATTGGTGGCGTGTTGCACTGTGATCTTCTAGTACTTCCTGTCTGTTCTGTGACTAAACTGCAGCTGAAGTGCAGTCAGCTGATATCCAACAGATTCTTCAGCTCTCCGACAGACTCGTTGGAACCTGAAATGTTGCTCCTCAAACATATCTAGACAGTTTCCAGCGGCGGATGAATCCACAGTTGGAACTCTAGTATTTGTGACAGTAGGTGTGTGTGTGTGTGTGTGTTTCTGTTAACATGTAACATTGTTGTGTTTGAATAGTTTGACCAACATGAAGATGATCTGAAGTCAGCAGTTCAGTGTTGGTTTGACTCGGCACGAGGAATTTGTTCGAGGAGAAACCCGACGCTCCAGCTGCTCACGCCTCAAAATAACCTCCGCGTCAGCAGTCCGTTCTCTCCTCAGGAATTCTAGAGGAAACGCTGAGAACTTTTTGGGCATGACACTGATTAAATTGCACATAATTAGATACGTTTCCTTGTGTCCTCTGACAGTGGTAAAAACATTCAACACAAACCAAGCAAAAGAAAGTACACAAAACTAGATAAAATATCAAGTTGATTCTCACACAGCGCGTCCAGGTCCATCGAGTGCAGCTAATCAGCTAACCATGCTAACAGCCAGTGAGACGGCGTCGTGGTAAAGAAACCTGCGAGTGATGATCAAGTGAGTTCGACGACGGCCGGCGGGAGAAACTTCACATCCTGAATGGTTGAAATGTTGATTCCTTTCAGCTTCTGTTAGAGGCGAGTGGTGGATCTCCTCTAACACTCCGACGCCGTTCACATCTCCAATCTGGACAGTTCAGATTAAGGTAACTGATTATTTCCATTATTGATTATAACTGGCATTTTTACTAAAAATCAATGATTTGAATATAGAAATTGTATTTTCATTAAATCACCAATGACGGTTCATTCGTTAACGTTTTGTGTTTTCTTTTCACGTCGTTGTCACTGTCCGTGGCGTTCTCAGCCACAGGGAGGCGCTAACGAGCTAAGAACCTTCAAACATTACAGGACAAGTCCAATAGAGGATGTTGCTGATAAGTGTGTGATAGTATGTCAAAGATTGTACTACATACTCTCCTTGAGGTCTTGACACGCCGCCGACAAGTTAAACAAATAATAGACTGTATATAATATCCGGACAACGCGCCTCTACTTCCTCCCACGAACGTCAACGAAGCCAAAATTTCTCGGTTATGCACGTAGAACCAAACAGAAGTGTGAAAACTCGACCTCATTAGGAGAAGAATTACATCCCTGCATCATATTCATGTTCTGCATGAAGTCGTCGCGACAAAAACATGACGGACAGGATGATCACATGAAAAGATGTCGACAGAGAAACATTTCTCTGAATGAAGCTTCTTGGTTTCACTGGTTGAAGGTTTCCAGCTAGTTAACAGAAATGAACCGGTAAATGTCTTTGTCATCGTCTTTTGTGAAACTACAAACCAGGTGTTTTGATGTTCTACAGCAGCCGGAGGAGAGAAGAACATGAACCGTGTTGAAGTGCAGTGGCGGAGGTTTCCTTTAAAACTGAGCGAGGTGAATCTCAGGCAGAGACACAACGACCTCGATCCACAGCAGACGTGAGACTTTGTGCCTTGTCGACTGTTACATTCCAAAGACAGTGCAGAGACGTGCCATCACACGGCACTAGCACTTTCAGTCTGTGACACGGAGAAAGAATCCAAGTACAGGCTCCACCTCCAGTGGCAGACCAGCCAATCAGAGAGAAGCATCGCCCAGCACAGGTAATGGTAGAATAGAAAGCTACTTCCCTAAACCTCCAGAGGCGTTCAGAGAAGATTTGTTCCATGTGAACACGCTGTAGCTAACTAGCATTAGCTCATGATGCTTGCTAGCAGTGTTAGCAAATAGGTGCTAGTAGCCAGCTAGCATGCTAAACAGAAGTTTAGTTAGTGTCGGCGAGAACAGCCGGATGCAAAGGTGGATGGTGATTTTTGGTAACGCCTGGCTGGTTCAGTCCGGCCCGACTGAGTTCAGTTTCCTGGTAAAGCAGTCCAGACCAGCGGCGCCGGCAGACTTCAGGGCCGGCCAACTTGGCTCCAGAATTGTTTCCTGGCTGTTGCTAGGTAACCAGCTCTGAGTGGGTAGGGACAGAGGTTGAAGAGGAAGAAGAAGAGGAGGAGGAGGAAGTGTGTCATCCAGTTGTGTGGTTAAACAGGTGGAGGAGGGGCGGGTCTTAGAGGCACCAGAGGCTGTGATGCAGCAGATGGTTTGGGTTTTCTGATAGACATTAAGCACAAAACAGAGACGCAACCGTGAGTGGGATCAGCAGCGGCGCAGGAAGTGACACAGGCTGATGTAAATCTACAGTCTGCTTCTTTTTAGACATGACAGGCTTTAACGTCTCATCACTGAAGGTTGGCCTGCAGGTAATAATAATACATGTTATATTCTTACAGAGGCGGAGGAGGCCGCACAGCGTATGAAGGAGCCGTCCTGCTGGTTTCCATCACCTGAACACACACACAGTCCAACAAGTTACTTTAATTAGACAGGAAGCTGTTTGAAACTTTACAATTCAAAGGAGAGGAACTCCTCAAATATTTTGTCGCTCAAAGAAAGATTCACGAAAAGGATGTGTGATGTCATGTTCTGCTACTATTACAGCAGTATTAGTAGTATATTAGTAGTATTACAGTAGTAATGAACCTGTGTGAGTAATGAAAAAGTATTTTACCTCCTGTGGCGGCAGCAGCTGAGTGTGATGCTTCATGTGGAGAAGAGCAGAGAATGTTAGAACACACTGTCAATAACACACACACTCACAGTAACACACACACACACAGTAACACACACACACACTCACAGTAACACACACACTCACAGTAACACACACACTCACAGTAACACACACACTCACAGTAACACACACACACCTGTCAATAACACACACTCACAGTAACACACACACTGTCAATAACACACACACTCACAGTAACACACACACACTGTCAATAACACACACTCACAGTAACACACACACTGTCAATAACACACACACTCACAGTAACACACACACACTGTCAATAACACACACACTCACAGTAACACACACACTCACAGTAACACACACACACTGTCAATAACACACACACTCACAGTAACACACACAATGTCAATAACACACACACACTGTCAGTAACACACACTGTCAGTAACACACACTGTCAGTAACACACACTGTCAGTAACACACACACTGTCAGTAACACACACTGTCAGTAACACAAACACTGTCAGTAACACACACTGTCAGTAACACACACTGTCAGTAACACACACACACATCAATTCGTTGTTAACGTCAATAAAAAGCCAGCGAAGAAAGAAAAAGACTTGTTGCAGTTCTGATCATCTGATGACTCCTAGTTTTACTTTAGAAACAAGCTCCCATCACCTCTCAGCCTCTAACTCACCCCGTCTTTGACGATGTCATTGGTGTTGCCGCGGGCAACAGATGGAGGCTGCGCTCTGGGAGGCGGTCCTCTGTTGGGGTTGGCTGAAGCTGTTCCATCAGCCCTGATGACAGCAGATTTACAGAGTGACGGGGTCAGGGGACAGGTCAGGTGACACAGGTCAGGTGAGACAGGTCAGGTGAGACAGGTCAGGTGAGACAGGTCAGGTGAACAGGTCAGGTGACACAGGTCAGGTGAACAGGTCAGGTGACACGGTCAGGTGAGACAGGTCAGGTGACACAGGTCAGGTGAGACAGGTCAGGTGACACAGGTCAGGTGACATTATGAAAACATTATCTACTTCTAAAATGCAGAGCTGGCTAAAGGACACATTCCCTACTGAAGTCGACTCACTCGTAGCCCTGTGACCTCTTCCTGCGGCTCAGCCCAACACGTCGCAGCAGCTCGTTCCTGTGCAGGAAAACAAACGCACCCAGAGCGAGCAGAGGAATGATGAGGAAGAAGAAGACGAGCAGGCCGTCTCTGAGCGACGTGTCTTTATCTGCGGAGGACAGACGGGGTTTGTGTCAACGCGCAGGGCTCCCGGTCACATTCATGCATTCATTCACTTATTGTCAGATTCTTTGAATATCAACAAGCTGAAGCTTCAGGGGTTTGTGGTCAGAGGTCAACGTACCGTTCCAGGTAGGGCCACTGTCCACGCTTCCACCGTAACCTTTGACCTCACACAAGGGTGGTGCCCAGGCTTCGTTGCAGTGGCAATTCCTGTTGCTGTTGCATACCTGAGAGAGAGAGAGAGAGAGAGAGAGAGAGAGAGAGAGAGAGAGAGAGAGAGAGAGAGAGAGAGAGGTTAGCGTGCTACCATGTGTCTCAGCTGGCTGACAGACAGGTGGGCGTGTCTCACCCCATGGCCATGACACTTCTTCTCTACGTCACAGTCGAAGTTCAGGACATCGGCGCTGCGACACTCGAAGTTCATGCAGACCTGAACACCACAGAAGAAGGAACCAGCATGAACAACTCTTCTCCTTTCTTATTTTCCTTCTCCTCCACTCCTTTCCTTTTTTCATCCCCTCCTCTCTTCCTCACTTCTTTCCTCTCTCCTCTCGTGTTTCTTCTCATCCCTCCTCCTCTCTTCCTCACTTGTTTCCTCTCTCCTCTCTTCCTCACTTGTTTCTTCTCATCCCTCCTCCTCTCTTCCTCACTTATTCCTTTCATCCCTCGTCATCTCTTCCTCACTTGTTTCCTCTCATCCCTCGTCATCTCTTCCTCTTGTGTTTCCTCTCATCCCTCCTCCTCTCTCCTCCCGTGTTTCCTCTCATCCCTCCTCCTCTCTTCCTCACTTATTCCTTTCATCCCTCCTCCTCTCTTCCTCACTTGTTTCCTCTCTCCTCCCGTGTTTCCTCTCATCCCTCCTCGTCTCTACCTCACCTTGTTGTCTCCACATTTGGTTCCTTCGTTCACCATGCCCGGGTCGGGGACGTCTGATCCCAACATGAAGTCGACTCCGTAACATTTGGCCCCGGCGATCGGCGTGCTGATAATCGACGGTTCAATCCCGAACACGGTCACTGCCTGGACATTGGAACACTGCAGCTTCCCACACAGAGCGTTTCTATGGAGACAGACAAGCATCACTTGGTGCTGGACCGGCGTCCCCACAGCTCATTACGGATGTTGATGAGAGACCTCCTGAAATATATTCATCTTGAAGTTTCCCGTTGTCGTCACGACAGCAGAAACAAATCAAGGCTAAAAACTGGAACGTGAGACTGAGTCAAACTACTGAAAGTTTCTTTGCAGGACCTGACGTTCTGTTATTGCAATGCATCTTGGGAGTTGTAGTTGACACCAGCTGGCGTTTAGCATCAGGTCATGTGTCTGTGTGCATTACCTGCTCTCACACTTCTTGTAGCCGTAGTTCAGGTAGCCACAGTTGCCGAAGCGATCGCCTTTACTGTTCACGTCTCTAAAACAGACTTCAGGAGCC
Source organism: Macroramphosus scolopax (assembly GCA_901007825.1). Lineage (NCBI taxonomy): Eukaryota > Metazoa > Chordata > Actinopteri > Syngnathiformes > Centriscidae > Macroramphosus > Macroramphosus scolopax. The sequence goes on along the minus strand of CAAKHC010013921.1, from coordinate 1,822 downwards.
GCCTTGGCCTCTGAGGAGGAGGAAGAGGAGGAAGATGTTTATGCTTGAAGCATCTAAAAGATGTTTAGGATGCTTATATACTGAGACAAACTAACATTCACTGTTATGTTGTGATGATGTCGTGCTGTAAATTCTGTATGTTTAATATCTGTGCTGACCTGTGGGACCAGGAACAAGCATTATTATTGGTTTGTTTACACACAGCTGAGATGCTTCTGTTTAGCTCAGGTGACTGTCAAAGATTTTTAAGTTGTCTTTACGTTACAAAGAGAGTTCAGAGGAGAGAAACAACTGGGATCTAAAGATTCTCTGTCGTCAAGGTCACTGGAACAGACAGACAGACAGACAGGCAGACAGGCAGACAGACAGACAGACAGACAGACAGACAGGCAGGCAGACAGGCAGACAGACAGACAGACAGACAGACAGACAGACAGACAGACAGACAGACAGACAGACAGACAGACAGACAGACAGACAGACAGACAGACAGACAGACAGACAGACAGACAGACAGACAGACAGACAGACAGACAGACAGACAGACAGACAGACAGACAGCAGCAGACAGACAGACAGACAGACAGACAGACAGACAGGCACTTACTTGGTCCGAATATGTCCTGACACTGTCCATCATGGTGCTGACACTTCCCGTTGTAGCAGTAGGCCTGCTGCTTCCTGCACGACTGCCCGTTCTGAAACACATTCGTTGTGACATCATCGGTGACCTGACAGAGGCGACGTCCCTTCAGTTGGGTGTGAGCAGTCAAACACTTGCAACCTGGCATCTTTGGTAATTGCTACTTGTGACGGCCGCAAGGCCTCGTCTGTGATTGTTCTCTGTCTCCCAATTAGGACTGATGAGGTGGGCGGGGTCGCCGAGGTCACGGCCTTCATGGGGCCCGGTTCCAGCGCTCGGTCACTTCGCTCTACACCTGCCTGCTGCGTCTGCTGGCGCTGCTTATTGTAGTTTATCTTTTGTTTGGTGTAACATGCAACATGCATTCACTACATCACCTACACGCCACACACGCCCGCACCTACGACTGATGACTGATCACTTCCTGTCGACAAGTTGATCTGGTGTTGTTCTCGTTTATTCAATAAACCTGATTATTGTTCAATCATATCTCTCCTCCGTCCTCCCTCATTGTCAGGTTACCCTGGGTCATGACACGAGATGAGGCCGCCCGGGTTCCCTGCAGGCAGACAGGTGAGGAGGTTGAGGTCTCACCTGGACGAAGACGTCGCTCTGACAGAGAGACGAAGAGCCGTTACAGTACTCTGGTAGATCACACTCGTCTGTGCTGGAGCGACACACCGTTCCTCCTGGAAGGAACTGAACACACACAGAGGAAGAAGAGTGTGTGACAATGTGATGCTATTTAAAGTCCCCTGGATAAACAAAACGTGCAATCAATCAATCAATCAATCAATCAATCAATCAATCAATCAATCAATCAATCAATCAATCAATCAATCCGACGTCATCGTGTCCCAAACACACTGAAAAGTTTGAACTCTGTCGGAGGATTTTGGGCAGAAGAAGTCTGATTGAGGCTGAAACTGAGAGAAACGACTCGACATCGAAGGAGCAGTTAGCTGTGATGTTTCCGTGTTTACCTGACATCGGTGACAACACTCTCCGTAGGCGCACTGAGCACCAGACTGCAGTTTACAGGTCTTATACTCGCAGCAGGGGTCCTCCTCACACTCCTGTGGAACACACACACACACACACACACACACACCTCCCCTGCGACTTCTACTGACGCACAAGGCATGCTTTGACATCTGTTTGAGACGCAGGAGCTTTCAA
>CAAKHC010013919.1:57996-71101 GCA_901007825.1 Macroramphosus scolopax | reverse complement strand
ATCGTTTATTTGTTATCTGCAAGGCATTAGTGTTTTAATTTGCCTTCCCTCCACCCCCTGTCTGCTTCACACATCCACTGCGCACACACACACACACACGTCAGGATCTAAATTGAACAGACCAGCATGGAGTAGGCCAATTACATCACTGCCCCAATTAAAATAAAACAACGGGACCCTTTCAAGCTGTCCTGCAGGGGAGAGAAAATGAGAGGGGGGGGGAGAGAAAGAAATAGCAATAACAAATCCCAATCCAGTCAGATCGTCATGATGTTCATTTTAATTAAAAAAAATTTGATTCACTGCAATTAACTCCAAACTAACCCCCCGTGGCTCGGTAGGGCTGGAAATATTTCCATGAGACTCTAAGAGTTCCACGACACCCTGTGATAATCTCTTTTCAAATAGCGTTTACTATCTATTGTGAATATTATGGATGCCTGATTATGTTACTATTGACTCCACTCATACACACCTACGAAATTACAAATCTGGTAATTGAATCCTCCGTGACAGTTTCAAATCGAGGTTGAACTGACAGTGTCCTGCTCTTCAAGAGCTGACAGTTGACGGGACCCAGGATTGATATCTTCACTGATCAACTGAAACATTCGGTTATATTTTTAATCTGACAGCCTTTATTGACATCGTCAGATGTCATGTCGTCTGGAGTGTCGCTTTCCTCTAAGTTTGATGTGCATGTGTGTTAATGTGTCAGTTAACATTGTTCAGCATGTGTGAGTAGCCATCTGAGGGTATGGATCCCAATAATGATAGTGGTTGAGTGGCTAAAGCCCGATGACTAATAGCCTGTCAGAGTTGTACTCAACACTACTTGGTCACACAAAGTCCCCCCTCCCCCCCAAAAAAAAAACTGATGCACACATACTCACTATTATAACTTAGATAAAAAACAAAAGAAAAACAGGTGTATTTAGTTCTCATACAATAATTGCAAATTTACATTCATTGATCACACTAACAATAACATGGATGGAGATTATAAACTGAAATCCGGTGGAAAGACAATGTTAGGATGAAACAAACAGACACTGAAACACAGGTACGCACACGCATTCGCACATGAGAAGATACAAGAACATTTCTGGTATTTCTATCCTCCATTCTTCTTTCCTTTCCTTTTTTCCTTTGAGAGCCAGCTAAGATAAATATTCACTTATTAAACCGTAACTGGGATTGACTGTGTCATGCATCAGGCTAATAGCTGAAAGCCGAGGTTCAATACGGCAGAGTTGGGACAGGCTTTGCTTAATGGAAGAAGTGACGTGGTTGCAGCCCAAATGTCATTCATCAGACCGCACACTGTTCGTTAGGGGCTACAAAGCCCTGCCATCTCACACACTCAGGCTCATCTATTAACCCCAGGCAATGGCACCCGCTGGATTATGGAAATAACAGATTCAGGAAAATAGGACACCGATAGGCCATCCATGTGGAAAGCATTGGTGTCAGGAGAGTGTCGCAAATACGTCTGACTGCAAGGGATGTGGCCGTTTTTCTTTCCTCTGAAGATCCATCTAGGTGCTGTTGCGCCAGGAGAGCTGAGCGTTGCATCAGGGAGAACCTGCGCCAGACGTTATGGTCCCACTTATTACATTCCTGCCCACCACTAATAGGGCACGCAGACTGTGGTCTCCGTGTTCTGCGTCATTGAATGAACTAAATGTAATTCGCAAAGATCTAATATGAGGGTTAATGTCTTTTCGTTTATTGGAAAGAACTGTGCAGTAATTTGAGATCAGACAAAAAGAATATGACAGGGGAAGGACTGACAGAGTGGGAGAAGATGGCGAGCCCGAGCCCAGGGGCTGTAAATTGGTCCGAAAGATTAGCAGACTTAGAGCCTGTAGAACTCCGGGGTTACCACAGAAACAGATGGTGTGGCCTCATCCCCGTCAGGGGATGGAGTTTGCTATATCTCACAGTCTTTGCGTGATAAAAAGAATTTCAAAGGGCAAAAGTGTCTTCTAGAAATATGATTGTTGACCTCTACAGAGCTCATTTCATCTACAGTTGCAGCCCATACAGTACGTCTTGATATGGTCATGATTGGTCCAATTAGATTGTGTACCTGCATCTGAGTGCACCTTGTGTTTCAACTGTAGGCCATGAAAAGCAGAACATGTTTTTTCCCACACTACCTCACAGTGAAAGAATGCCATGTGTCCAGAGCCGTGCACAATGCGGGGTGTGACATGGCAGGATGATCCAGGACGCGTGCACATGGTGCTCTGGCTGTGAACACACAAAGAGGCCTGAGCCTCCCCTAGATCCCACACAGCCCCCAGGGGATGACGTGATGTCACATGCACCCACCCAACAAAGATTGCGTTTAGTCAGCAGTTTGTTATGTACGGGGGCTTGGCCTGCTCCTCGGCTCACAAAGCGCTAGAATCTCATCGTGGGAATTCAGACCTCTGTTAGGCAACAGGTGTTCTGTGACAAGAAAAAGGGATGTGAAAGTTGTAACGCCGGGGATTTTATCTTAGAAAAACTCCATACAAAGATAAGCTACGTGTTGATCTAACAACTCTTTTAAAACATGCATGTCGTGCTGATGATGGTTTTTCTTTCACCAAGCTGCTCGCATTAGTCACCTCTTGCATCTCCGTCACGTCACATCATTAGAAATAAAACATATTAAACTGTATTTAGCCATGTGTCCACACTCGTGATGCATGCAGACTGATTTTGGTTGCTGCAATCACTCTGTCTTGTCATCAACAAAGTTCTTGTCCATTTTAAAAAGACCAAAAGAATTGAATCGTCCCGTGAGGTTTGGATGAAGACGCATGCAGCATTCAACAGGAGTGTGGAAGTTAATGATAGGAGTTTATATGAAATTGACCCGCAGCCACTGGGATATAAATGAGTGTTGAATAACATGAGATTTTGCAAAATGATTGGTGTTTATGCTGTAGATCCAGTAAGGATGCAACATGATAGACACCAGGGGACACTGTCTCCCAGGCTGCTGGGGTCATCATGAGATTAGACATCACAATAAGCATGTTTCCTTCTCCAATGACACATGCTGTGAACTCTGCTGTCAGGTTAAGAAATGACTAATATGTGTGTAAAACATTTAGTTTGAAAATAAGAGGAAAGGGCACATGTAGAGACCCTTATTAACTGCCTGTTAGAAATCAATCAATGTCCCTGCTTAGAATCATTATAACTATAAATCTCAGATTTGGAATTATTTCTCAGCTTACTTTTTCAACCCTCTATCTCACTTTACCTGTCTTCTAGTGTTTTACAAACAATAATAACAGACATGGCATAATTTTCCACCTGCACTTCCTGTATTCCTACTCTGCATCTAGCCATCCGTGGATCCAACAGGGTCAGGTAGAAGAAGGTCTGGCTGTCAATATCCACATCTCATGAACTCACTTTCTCCATCTTTTGGCAAGTGAGTCCTGCTTTTTGACAGCAGTGTGTTGTACTTCGTTTAAAACATGCACTTTCAATAATGATATGTATCCAACATGAAGACTGGTGAGAATTCAAGGTTTTCTTCAACTGTTTCTGTAAGACAATCCGATCTAAGTACTCTCACTTAACGGCGAAGCAGTTCCTACTTACACTGAACTAAGCTAAAGATTGGATTTGATGCTGCTCTAACTCTCCAGAGAGAGATTTAAACTGCATAAATGATTCAGATTTCATGGCTTTTACTGTGTGTGTGTGTGTGTGTGTGTGTGTGTGTGTGTGTGTGTGTGTGTGTTAGAGCAACGGAATATCAAAAGAAATACAAACACTTTTCCAGATGCCACCAGATGAAACTTCATAGCATCACTCATCCTGTAACAGGGTCGACTTTACCCACTGAGCCAAGCCTGGATTCTAAATGGCTCTGCGACTCCCTCCCTGCCCACTGCCAGGATTCTCCTGTTGGCAAGCTTGTGGCAGGGTTATTAGATAAGGAGACAGACTCTCTGGCCCCTCTTAACATCATCCTCAGCATGGAGAAAATAAAATGATCTCAGTCCCCTCCTTTTTTCTTTTTTTTTTTTTTTACCCGTAATAGGAAATAGAACAAGGCAAAGGGCTGCACACACAGAGTGCGACGCAGCCGATCTGTGGTCTCATTTCATTCATTCAAGATTTAGGTTAATTAACGTGTCAGTTTTCGTAATCCTGCAAATGATTCACAAAGTCTGTCGAATGTCTTTGTAGTCACTAAACGTCACCAACAAACGGTCTATGATCTCTGGTTAATGACGCTCTGTTCTAACTGTACCGGTCGTGTTTTCCACAAGCCGGAAAAACACCTATCTGAAAGTGTGTTAACCTACTTACTGGTGACTGAGGTTTGTGTTCTGCGTGTAGCTCGACCTTCGGCCTAAATCTCTTGTTTAACAGGAAACAACGTTTATATTCTCAATTCTGTTTACAAGGGAAAGAACTAAAACGTAAATGAAATTAAACCTGGCTTTCAATCAGTATTTCAAGCTATAATATTCCAGTCTTCTTTAATTAACTGGAACGCCAGCTGTAGGCCTCCCGTGAATACAAAGCCTCAATAAACAGGCTTTCTCCTGACCCAGCTAGCCCTGGGACTAATTATCATCTTATGGAAATGTGGCTATTTCTGCAACTTCCATATCCCTAATTATTTCTGTTATTCCAATATCAGCCTGGCTTTGATGTCCCAAATCCTGTATTTAAATAGTGTAAGATTCCTATTCTTTGTGCCCTCTGAGGATTGTTCATGTAAAATACATGGACTAAGAGTGGGTATTACCAGGCCCTCCGGGGGCTGGACATGCCAGGTCCGTAGCCTCCCTGTGTTTCGCTCTCTTTTCCCTTGTTCTCTGACTCCTTACGGGGGCATCTGCTGGGACAGAGCGCGAGAAACTAATATACATGTGAGTTATATTGTTAGAATCATCGGGCTTGTGCAAATGCATCTTTGTCTGATACCGATGGTCGTGTTATTAAAGGGAAGGAGTAGGAAGAAAAACCTTATATATTCTTATGAATTATTACTCATGTCGAATGTTGTAACCTGTTGACAAGGTGACCTGCAAGAAGCAACCGCTCTCATATTGTTGTGACTTCTGCAGGATTGTATCCCTGCAATGCTTCAAACTTTCTGGCACTGTATGATTTAAATTGATTGGTGGATTTGTTTAAACTTTTGGCCCGTCGAGAGTGAAGAGTGTCGAAACACAGAGACATCCATCACTCGTGCATAAAGGGAACGGTTTAATTAATTAGCAGGGTTAAATGGCAGTGCAACATCTGGTCTTGAGACATCTTGGCAGACTATTTTTCTTGAGTATCAAACTGATTTTTAATCTTCTGAGAGAAATGAATCAACCCTCGCGCGTCTATCACACGAGAGCCGCAATGTCACTCGATTCAATTCACCTGCACTGCAGGTTAGTCAGAATCCCAGGAATGAAGCACACGTGCAGAGTTACGAGTGTGTGTGTGCTGCTCGGTAACATCCCTGCGCTGGCACATCGGCTTCATCCTAAAAGATGACTCTGTGTAAAACCATCATCATGGATTTTCATATAGATGAGCTATGGCTACCTGCGCTCCCAGCCATGCTTTTATTAATGGGGAGCTGTCAGGAATGGGATGCTCTGCATATTCGCATATTAAACAGGCACGGGGGGAGATGCCCAGTTTATTACCGTTTGATATAAATCAGCTTAAAGCATCTCTCCACCTCCTGCTCCACCTCCTTTCTTCTGCTCTAAAGTCGGCCTCATCTGCATGTCGCCTCTTTCAAGTCTCTTCCTTTCTAATTTTCCTCATCTATGATATTCCAGCTACTGGATTCTCTTAATAGAAACGACGCTACATGGAGATGACTTCTTCCTTTTCTTCATCTTTTCACTAAATGTGAAGTCCTCTATCACCTCGCCCTAACAGAGCTGAACAATTTCCCAGCTGTCCTGATATGGTTGAGTTATGTACATATCGTCGCTACAGCGATTAAGCAGATGAAATTTAAGCAAAAAATTTCTTGCCACTGTTTATGACTGTGTGCTTATTAAAATGAAACACGTTCCACTACGTTCGGCATCATTTTGCTCATCACAGCACCATGCTGCTGGTATTTACTACTCCAGTTAACCCCTTCAGGTTTCATATTTTTAAGGTGTAAACAACATTGTAAAACAAGAATAAAAGCCTATGCTTTGTCAAATGTACGACAAAACATATAATTTATAGAAAAAAAAGGGGCATTCGGAATGAAAACATTGATCTTCTGTTCAATATGAATTCAATCAAAGAAACATCCTCCTTTTATAGACACATTGGAAAAAAAAAGTAAATCTACCGATTAATAGTAAACTTAAAACCCTCCTGCTGCTCCTCCTCATTCATAATTGGTAAATTCTGATTGGTGCTTTTAAAGGGGCTCGTGCAATTCCTCCAATAAAGAAATCAAAAATAGTTTATAGATGTAATTGAAGTGGGAAAAGTCAATTAACCATATTGTGACGACCAAATTTCCAGATTTCCAAAAACGTCTTAGAATGAATCCTCCATGGCAGTTGAGCCAAAGCACACGGAGCTTGCATGGCTGCGGTGTTAAATGGAGCATTGTGCTGGCACCTGTCCCTCGGCAGGGCCTAGGCCACAGCGTGCTTGCTCAGGCATGGCTGTGACACTAAACAGTTTATTTCCTGGCACCCCTCCAGACGACCAAATTACAGTCGCCACTTAAAAGACAGAGAAAACAAGGAGAGCAGAGAAGAATATATTCCTCCTGAGAGAAGAGTGCAGGGCCCGGCATGATGTGGCTATAATCATATCTTTAGCCTGATAATGATCCTGACATGTTTTGTTATGGTCTGCGTTACTGATGCCTCCGCCACCGGCTTTGGGGCATATCACTGACAAACAACGAAGGGATTTAACCTTTTTGTCTGTTTGTTCGTCGCTTTCATTTTGCTCCTCAGTCAGTCACTATCTCCCCTTTTTTTTTCGTGCCCTCTCTTATAATCTCTCTCTGCTACTCCTCACTATGAATCGTCACTCTCCTCAGGAAAGATGTATGATAACGTGAATATGTTGCACAAAGAAAGATAAAGCTCGCCATGTTGTGTTTGCCAGAAAGAGAGGAAGTTGAAAGATGTGTTAAAAAATCAACTTTTTCGCATCATCCAAATATTTCGCAAAAACACTGAAATAATTACAATTCCCATCTAAGAAGACAGCAAATCTGATTGTTTCCTAATAGTTTCTAACCAATCCGAATATAAAACTTTATTCTCTTGTTCAATTTGGGACAAGACATCCCTGGTAAAGACCAAGCCTGACATGCTCAATAACAAACTCTTGCCAAATACCCTCCAAACAAAAACGATCAATAAATCTTTGATTGTGTCCTCTCGATCCCCCCTGCCCCTTTTTGCACCTCTTTCTTGGGGCTTTTCCAATGTACTCCAGGATTAGGTACAGCTCTTAATTTTTGGGAGAACTTCCAAGAGGTATTATTAATTATCCACCGTCCTTTGGGGAATGCGTAATTGACGCTCTCGCCGCTTTAAATCCAACTATGTTGTTTTCTCTGACCTTATCTGGGTCGGTGGATGGGGATGATTAATTAGATCCACCAACACTTTGTTATCCCACGTCGCTCCAAACAACGTTCCCAGCTCGTCACAGAATGACGCTCCCCAACGTCCCTTTGCGTTTTCTACCAAAATGTACGAGGCGTCCAGACGTGCAGCGCTGCAGACTTTCAACAAACTCCAATCTAAATTAATTAGCATTGATATGTATCAATATAAATCAAGGAACTCTGCATAAAGAAGTATATTTGGGTGGTGGAAGGCTGCAAAAGACACCAGTTTTATTCTCGTTTGGCACCAAATTTGACAGTTATCATATATAAACTTTCAAAAACATTTAATACAATTTTATAAAATAAATAGTTCTATTTTATAACGAATCTGCTCAATGCTTAAAGTCTTGCTAAGCTTAAGAAACCTTTTATCAAGGAAATTCCGTGGTCACAAACACGATGGCTGGAGCATCTGATCCAGTTGTCATACTGATGTGAAGGGCTTGAAATAGGATGCAGAATTAGTCTCCATGATGACTTTTATATCAGTTTTTAAAGTCATTGGAGCTTTCATCTATCCATGTGTTATCCTGTACTTCAATTGTCTGCTTGTTTTTATAGCTCCCTCCTAATCCACGTTCCCCCAAAGATGTGTTCGATGTTCAGGGCTCTTGGAGAGAGCATTCTGTTCCACGTGGTTGGCAACGGCGTTTAACTTATGCATGTTTAATGTTGTTGAACATGAACGCACAGTCAGCCCATCATAAACATGGCAGCTGGGACACATAAAAGGTCGTAAACCTGTCATTGAAATTAGAGTGGCATGTCCACTAGTGCCAGTTTACCCACACAACACCTGCTTGGAGAGGAGGATGGGGAAGAATATCTGCCATCACTATCCCTTCTTAGCCACAACGCAGTGCTGCATTGCTCACAATATGAAAAGTGTGTATGATTCTGCACTTATAAAAAAATGAATGAAATTAATAAATGTGCAGCTGAGGAGCTGCTTGAGCCTCCCATTGCTCATGACAGTTTATAAAGAGGGAATATTGCATCGCTGCGATGATCCATACACTCCTTAAATATGAGGGAAGCTCTACGTTTTAATTATTGTTCACCATATAATTTACACGTCATGCACGTCCCTCTGCTGCCTGGCAGAGTTCCTTTAGAAATCCCTGAATTTGCCACATTGTAAAATGATTTCTATTTAAATCTATAGCCAAATAGATCAATTGTAACGGAAGGTCCTCTTTATCTTTCAACATGTGTGGGAGGACTTCAGAAAGTGCCCTCAAGTGTGATCTTCACTTTTTAGGTTAACTGTGCGTGCTACCAGCTGCCACGGGGTAAAAATAACACTCTTCTTCCACACCATTATTCATTCAACTCCATTAATCATTAGAGCACTATCTGGCATGTGAAAATTCACTTGCTGATAAGGAATGCATGACCCCAATATGAGATTTCCGGCTATTGTAGAGCTAGACTAATTGATAGAGGTCTGTTTCTGGGACTAGCTGACGGTCTCTGGCTCTCTCTCTCTCTCTCTCTCTTGCTGAGACTCTCACTCGCTCACTCTCCCCTTCAATTGTCTTCTGTGCTCTCTCAATATATTTACCAAAGACATGTTAACAGAGTGAAATATGATGTAGTATATTTTAAGCTATCCAAACAAGCCGTAGGGGCACACTGTACAATCATATCTAAAACACATTTACTGTCTGGTCTGAACTGGATGGGAGAAGAGTTTATCAACAACTGAACACAGTCCTCTTGTACTTGCTGGCTTCCTCCTTATTAGGCTTGTGTCAGACAGACGATGAGCTGAGGGGCTGCATTAACTTCCAGTATAGGATAATCATTTTTAGAACTTTAAATAATAATTTACTCTATTGGAGTCCCAGAAGGAAAAAAAAAAAGAGGCCCCCTTCAAGACATCCAATTAAAATCCCATGAGCAAAGGTATCAAAAGCTGCAGTGAGATCTAAAAGCAATAAAACAGATGTTCAGCCTTTGTCAGCAGCTAAAACCAAGAGGTAGTGGGCTGTTACTCGCCCTAAACTATGACTGAAATTTATAAAAGAGTTAATTGCCATTCATCTGATTGATGAGCTGAGCAGCAACTACTTTTTTTTCCCCCAAAACCCCAAATACACAGGGAAGTTTAAATATATATTTACTGTTGGAGCAAGAGATACGTTGTTGTTTTTTAGAGAAGTAGTTGAACTACATTAAACAGATTATAAATATATAGGCACTTGACCAAATAAAATTGATGAACTGATAACAGCTAAACTCAGGGAGATTGAGTGATATATTTGTGTGTTGTTGGATGGACAATGAGTGAACATGAGGATAGTTTGATTTTGGTAATGCCATTGGTTACATGCTCAGTAGTGGCTGACTGAATGTTAGCAGGGTGCAGTGTTTTATAGTTTAGGTCAAAAACTACCTGCCTTCAAGACCATGCACAGGTAAAACAAACCCATGACACTCGATGCTGCACCTGCCCACCGCGGTGTCTGAGCCTGCGGCCTCCACACAGTGGCGGGGTACAATAGTCTCTAAAAGTAGTACAAAGTACTCAAAACTATCAAAACATCTATTTACAACTTAAGTTAACCTTAGCTGATGGATATTAGTCATTTCTAGGAACGTACTAACCTGTAGGACAGGGAAATGCAGCAGCAATACGGACAAGGAGCCACCAGTTTGATGTCCAGATTGCGTCTAAGGTTAGAACGCACGTGTCCCCCCTGAAACAACAACCCGGGGCACAACTGCTCCTCACCCAAAGGTTCCACCTCAGTGCTGCTGACATTAAAGTACGTTTCACACAACATATTAAATATAAAATAAAATGTTCATCACCTTAAAGATAAGGAATTATTTTCAACACTGATAAGAATATAAAACAACTTTTCAGCTATTAACATAAAATATATACAAAAGTGACAACTCCATTTTTGGGTATATCACATAATGTTTAGCTGTAATATCTGAAAAATAATTGTAACATGCAATTTGAAACGACAACAAGTTGTTTAGCTTATACACAAGTAGTAAGATACATTAGAATTGCCAAGGTGTTTATTAAGTGACAGAGCTGGATGTGAGAAGATGTCAAGGTTTAGTGATTACTTCTACATGAAACAGAAGATTTGATTTTGCTTCTTGTTTCTTACCTACATATAACACAGCGAAATTAAAAGAGTTATCCCATGCTGCCATTTGAGTCACTGCTTAGGAGCTATCGGCATTATTGTGTCATCTCAGGGTTCAAGTTTTGCTCATTGCTCAGTCTTGGTGAACCTATTGATTGTGACTAATATATATTGACATTTAACCTGTACGGGAACATGAAGGAGCAAGTTCTGAAGAAATGAAGAAAGTCACATGTCATCGTACATGTGACTGATTCACATATTCTGGGCTACTTTTGAAAGCTGTCTTACAGGAAGTGTGGCTAATTTCCGTCTTTCAACAATCTGATATGTCAAAGGAAAATGTCACAGTGCTTTTTGTACTTTTTCCTCACATGACCTCATTAAAACACAGACGCAGGTTTTTGCGTTAAGGTATATTAATACTGTTGATATATGTGGGCGGTTGTGAGTGTGTGTAACCTGATTGCATAGCAACTGCTCTCCTGCACTGACCACTGTGCGGTGTTTCCCCAGCCATGGCTTACGGAACAACCAATTCTATGTGGTTTGTGGTCAACAAACAGCCTTTGACCTCGGAGAGTGGCAGGCGTATCCATTGCGTGAGTTCTGGGGGGCAAGGGTGGGAACCCCAGACAGTCAAGTCTGATTGAGTTACTTTAGGCCCCTTCGCCGACTCCTCTCATCTTGTTGAATTATTTAATGGGTGTCCAAGGACAGACATGTAACAGCTTAGATCACTGGACAATTCTTAGAAAAAGAAAAATGATTTCTCCACTTTCAGCTTTTACTTTATATAAGTGCTGCAGCATGCTACTACTCTATAACTAATATACAAGCATTATGCAACAGTATACAACAAATATAAAACATGCCTCAAACATTAAAATCAGATATGTTATGCTCTTCTCTACTAAAATCTAACTACACATTTCTATTTTGTATAGCATCCCCATCACACAACGACCGATCTCCGAGATTCTGAACTGCAATCTGTTAATCAACAAACCTTTGAGATTACATTTTTTGCCTAGATAACAATTCTAAATTTAGGGTGCTGGTTGATTTTTGAGAAGGAAGAACTATTTCCAAGCAGCCCCATGAGTACCCACAAAAACCTTTTCAACGCATGGCACAATTGCTTGCAAGTTAAATGACAGTGGACCAGCCTGACTGTTACTTTCCTTAACAGATCCAGATGTTGGGAGGTTGACTGAGAAGGATTCAGATTTCACACAGGCATACTGAGGGATGGTGTGTTAGGGCTGCCTGATGAGTTGTGAACGTATGTGCGTGTGTGTCTTTCCATAGTTGCTTAAATTCATTTCATTGTTTCACTGTATGTTGTTTCAAAATAAAAGAAATTAGAGAAGTGTAGAGGCAGTGGACCCACACCTCATTTTGTCCCACACACCCTGTTTACACACATATCATCCATTTTCCTTCATGTGTCATCCTTGTTGCTCTGCAAACGGAAGTAATGCATGTCTCGGTCTGCAAAGGCCTCCAATACAATGTCCATTTGCTGGTAATGGCAATGGATTACTTTATTGTATTCGGTTTATGATCTACATTGATCGCTTTCCCACTGCACTGTGCAATGTCATTTGCCCACTCAGAATCAGACATCCATTCTCCTGAGCAGAAAAAAAAAAGGATATGCAAAACAGATCCTATCTGGAATGTCAACATGGGACATCTCTGTCGTGAAGCCTGTGTGCGGACAGGCATGAAATAACATGGTTTAGATATTTCATGTCACAATATAAATGACATCATCAGACAAGACTGTGCTTTGCTCTTGAGCTAAATGACGAAAGTATACTTTTTTTCCCACGTATCTGCATTGTAGGATTTATCGCCTCTAAAAATGCATAACTCAACTTGTAACCAGCTTCAGGTAACTCGAGTTGACGAAAAGCTCTGCATGATGGGACATGTGTTTTTATATGAGCATTAAAACACACAAGATTCACACGGTTTGAATGTTATACAGTCTGTTAAAGCTGTCCTTCATTTTCACTTAATAAGATATTTTTGTTTCGTATTGTCATTTTGAAAAATCACGCCGTGTGATGCATCCAGCATATGCATGCACGACCGTGTGAGTGCATCTCTGTCTGCACCTGTGGATGACAATATGTGTGTTGCTGGTTTGTTGGCTCCTGTTCATTATATTTTAATGAGGCATGCAGTATAAAGCGGACCATTCCCCCACCACGCTCCCTATTGCACTCCAGTCCAATCCACTTTCACGGCAGTGAGCTGCAGTACTCCCTACTGGCTGTATATCATCCCAACCTTCCCCTCACTAGGTTTCCTGTTTGTTTTTCCAGATGCTTCTCTCTCTCTCTCTCTCTCTCTCTCTCTCTCTCTC
>CAAKHC010013919.1:43178-57975 GCA_901007825.1 Macroramphosus scolopax | reverse complement strand
TCTCCTCCCCCCCCCCCTCCCACCAACACACACACACACACACACACACACACACACACACTGAGACTATATGGAAATTCTTCTTAGAGCAGAGCAGTGCTGGACACACGACTGGGCTTCTTTAAAACAGGGGTGGGTGCCGGGTGTCTGGGCTCCTCTGAATCAATACAGTGGCTCTTCAATCTGGATCAAAGAAGCTGAGTGGTCAAGAGATTGTTGCACATATGGTTGTTATGTACCAAGGTTAAGTGGATGCCTGCTCTGTACATATTGACAGTACAGAGTACATATAAGTCCTGAATAGTATATTCACCTAAATCCCACATTGCAGGGTGAAGACGGCCAGCAGGAACACCGAGGGTCTGATTGGATCAGTCACATTGACTTCTACCAAATCCTACTTCTGTAATTTTCTTCTGTCTTGGATCTCATTCAGTTCCTGCTAAGCACAGATAGACTCTATCTGTGTCTACCAACTCCCCAAGGTACCTTGCTGTGCCTGCGTAGACCCAACTACAGCTGTTCTCATTGTTTCAAAATGCTCATTTATGCTGTAAAACAGTTTGTGTAAACAGAATCTGTGCTTCTTCACATATCCCCCTCAAAGACACCAACAATCTCGGAGATTATTTTTTTCTCTCTGAATAAGTACTTCATCCTCAAGGAGGGATTTGTCATAATTATCACGACTGTGAAAAGGCCCCTTACGGTGTGTTTGGTTGTCAGAGCTGCTACCGAGTGGCTGGCAATGACTCCTTGCAGGATGGGGGACAGTAAAATGATAAAGTTCACTGCAGTGGCTGAGAAGAGATTGTAAAGACAAAGAGCTCATGTGAAAGGTGGATGGATCCAAAAAAAGATGCCTATAAATCTTTTCTCCTAATTATTTTAGCTACGATCACTTTCTCCTTTTTATGCCTGTATGAGAACAGGCAACGTCTCCACACAGACGTCCCTACCTGGCCTATCTAAAGGCCACTAATAAAGCAGATTTTAAGAGGCTCAGAAGTATCCTGCTGTAATACCATTAATTATTATTGGCATTTAAGAGGATGAGCAGGGCTGGTAAGTATACGCAGCGACATGCTTTTTACTGTACTGTGCACTCACAGGTTTACAATGAGGATCGCTCCTGCCCTGCGAGTGGTGATCGTAGAAGAAGAAACCAGGAGGGAAGTAACCTGTAGCCGTTCCTTGGTGATCAGGTATACTTAAGAGAAGGTTTCATAGAAAATAGACTGGTTGTAGAAGCTTCTGCTTCCTGACTTTCAGCCCTATTTACAGCATGAAAGCATGAAAAAGTTGGATGTTAATAAAAGCACAGTCATTAGGTTAGATTTAATTAAAAAAGGCAGTACTGTTGCTTCATATTCCCCCTTCTCTCCGTGTTTCCCAGGAAATGATAAAGATTTAATCCAATTAGCCCGGCACTGTTTCACCAGACTACAGAGGGGAATAGACTCTAATTGGGCTGAAGACAATTAGTTGAATTAATTCCAACAGAAGTCAGAGAATATCATCAAATTCAAACAATATTCCCTCCGCCAACTCCGTCCGACGTTCCCTCGTTTTATTTTATTCAAATAAGATTATACATTCCATGTTAAGCAGAAATGTAACAATGGCTCATCTCGTGCTGCGCAGCCACTAAAAATATATTTATTCGTGTGGCTTTTCACTTTTATTGTGAATAATTAGCTTTGTTAGGGTAGTTAGGACTCGTTAGAATTCTTTGAGATCTATTATGAGACACTTTCCATCATGTCTTTTTGATTCCTTCTTTTCCCTAATAGATTATCAACACATATTCTAGATGATGAGGGCAGGCGGTTTATACACCGTAGAGTCCCTTCATACTGTAGTAGCCATCTGCTGAAGATCTGCAGAGGATGGGTTAGTAATAGTAGACCGAGAGGACTGACCACACTAAAATGAAACAAAATTTGGGGCATGGACGGCCCCTTGGTCGGATCAAAGATCAATAGAGATGGAGAAACAATGAGGTTCTCCGAGCAGACAGGTTTACCTTCCCCCTACCTTATTTTCTAAACAAATGCATTTTCAAACAGTCTCAGGAAGCACCCCCCTGCTAACAATGACAAACGATAGCACACGGAGTTTTCTCTCTCTATTAACATAAAGTAATATAAACCGAAGGACACTAGTGTATAGAGAGAGTTGGGGGCTAATGTTCCATATCAGATGTGGACAATGTCAGGACTGAATACAGATTAGGCTTTGTCCTTCTCTCCCGGGGGGAATTAAGGGGTTGACACCGTTCTAGCTGCCAAGTGTATTATTATAACATGCTGGTGCCAGGCCCGTCCCCCCTGGACTATTAACCCCACTGTCCCCGAAGCACTTTCCCACCGTCCCTCAAAAACCATAACACCAGACAGCCTCTTGCCAGCGTCGGCTCATTGTACTTTACCTCTCTGGCCTGCTGTAAAGTTATTGATAAGAGTCTCCCCCAAGCTCGGCCCAATTATCTTATTATACTGGTCCACGTAACCTCAGCTTAGTTCACGTCTCTCACTCTGATGAAAGGCCACAATCACATCAGAGTGTGAGTGGGTCAGAGTTTGACGGGTGTAATGCAGAGAGACTCAACTTGCACTTTCAGAGAGCAGTAGGTGTGCAACCGCCGTCAGCGTGATCCGCCTGCTGGTGATAGATTGCTGTCCATTTTCAGTATCGGTAAGGCTCATTGCTCATGACGTATCAGGTGGGTGGAACGATTATCGGAATAAGAACGCTTCAAAAGAAGCGGAAGTCGAATGTGTCCTGCTGCAGTTCAGTGGGCGGCTTTTCTTATGCAATCTCAACAGATGTTGGAAAACATGCGTGTGTTGATAATTGTGTGTCGTTGTGGTTTTTTGTCTCCATTATGAGGTCATTAGAAATAAAGTAGATAGAGGTTCGTTTTGATGTACACGGTGCACATTCCTTGAGCACTCTCAGAGGTATAATGAGGCTGTTAATCAGAAAGTTGCTCTGCGCGGAGCAGAGAGGAGAAAAAATCAGATGCAGAGGATGGATGGAAAAAACTCTGCTTTCCTTAAAAGGAGCTTACTCTTGAGTAGTAATGGTCCTGAACTAAAGCTAAGAGCTAATGTGCGAGGAAGTCGGAGCAGACGGTCACATGCCGGTTCTGAATACAGTGACAGGAACAGCTACTCAGTCCTTTATGGTGGGTATTTTAAATTTCAAGTAGAAGTAAATTATTAACGGGATCAAGCCAGATTGTATCTCCAGTGGTGTTTAGGTTCACGTGACTGTTTCTTCATATCGTCAAATGAAGAAGAATGTAAAATAACCACGTCCATTCCTTTTTCCGATATGCCATATTTAGCGTGTTAATAGGTTGAGGAGCTCTTAATATGAGAGCTTTGCCCTGCGCTGTCGTGTTCACGGTCTGGAGAGACACAGGGGCCACTGAACACAGGAGCCACTGTGGCTTCTGTTACCACTTCTGTGTTTGGGCTCTTTAATTGCCACCACACATGGAAACATATTACGCCGGGTGATGAGATACTGGTGCTGGAAAATTCCACGTAATAATGCCTGTGGGTGTCGGTGCCATGTGAGCGATAATGTGTGGGCAGAGGCTTATTTTCTCTTTAATACGGGCATGCCCACACTGGCACCCACAGAGCCCCCGTTTGAGCTCAATAATGAAAGAAACAAGCCGTCATGGAGGCTGGGGTTTGAGGTGTTGTTAAAGTCTTTGAGGTTTTCTGCCTGTGGGCCTCTGTCTGCCGCCCTGAATAAGAGGGGCTTTGTTAGATCAGCGACAGAGGCTTGGGAGAAGCCTGTTGGACAGACCTTTCTCTGCTGGATTCTAGGGGGAGCTCTATCCAGCCCCGACTAGCCCCCGTTCACCTCCTGACTCACCCTGCCAGGCACAGAGACAGAGACTGCACACAGTCTTTTTTGAGATATTATCAGATAAAGTTGCTTTGATTAGCGGCAGTGATGCCACAGGTCAGGAGGCAGCGCTACAAAGGAAAAGGATGTTTTTTGTCACACTAATCCCAAGTTAAATCTGTGCAGTGACCAGAAATGTTGCAGTTATACAGCACACTGATTCCTATTGTGTTACTGATTGACAGTCTGCATCAGCGTTTGGACATGTAGAACCAAAATATGCAACCTAAAAGAGAAAAGGCATCATTTGGCACTAAAATTAATACATTTAACCTGTTCTTATTCTTCCCTTTTATTATTATTCATTAGATTTAGAGATCCTCATTTGAACCTTCACCTCAGACCTGAGTCTTGCATCCTCACTGACCTCCCCACATTCTTCTGTCCAATCAAAGCACAGCTCACCGACCCATCTGTATCCCCTCTTGACCAATCAAAAGTGCCTACGAGCCGCCAACAGGAAGGTGTCAGCATTCCTTTCCTCTCCTGGCAGGAAGTCGGTCTCCTTAAAGGCCTGCTGGGAAACCGTTTTCCTTCTTCCCATCCTTTCTTTTCGCTTTCCCCCTGACAAACAGCGGTAAACTGGTCATTAATATGGCTGCCATTCTGCCAAACAGAGCCTTCTTTGTCAACTCCGAGTCCCGTGTGGACGAGAGATCTTCCAGGGCATGTCATTCTTCATGTCCCCTCTGTCTGAAACTCCCCACCCTTGACCCCTCCGTGGTACAACCCTGCACAGCGGGACGCTGTCAGCCATATGTCTCATTCTTTACTCTCACTCATTTTTCTCTTGGCTGTCGAGAGCGCTCTCTGAGCTCTTGGGATAATCAGGATTTACCTGGCTGGGTTCAAATCCTACATGCTGCTGGATAAACAGCAGACAGGCATGTGTCCATGCAGTGCACAGGAAGAGTCGGGCAACAAAAAAAACACTTCACACTTAGTCTCAGGATCTGGTCAACACATTTTATTTCCATTTTTCGTGGTAGATTTTCCTTTTGTGGGAAAGGTTGCATCACATGGAATCCAGATATACCCAATGCTTATCGGTGTCATCGTGAAGTACGTGACAATGTCAGACGAGACATTGAAAGGGCTCCATTCCAACCCCGGCCTAACAGAGAAACGTGCCGGTGTTACTCAGCCTTTTTCTCACCATTGATTGGTGCTGCGTCGTAAAGACCGTTCTTTACGAGGAGCAGTGGAGGTCTCTCCGTATCGCAATTGATGGTCAGCTATAATGTTGAGAGGTTATTTCTAGCCTATGAGGTGGTGTGTGTTTGACTGCTTAGCGGGCAGTAGAGGGGCTTGGGGCAGTGCCATGCCCCCTACAGTAGTTTATCTTGGGCTCGTACATGCCCCCCTTGGCAGGGTCAATCCTCAGGGCGCCCTGCCCCAGCACAGCTCCATTAGCGGGTGTGCTAACCTTGCAACAATGCTGTGACACTCTCGTTTTTCATCTAGCCCTGCCTTCTGCCTTTTTTCTCCCCCCTCAGCCAAACCCCAGGGCTTCTCAGATGAGACGAAGGTGATACGGGCTCGCTGGTCCGACTGTGAGAGACAGTCCACGGCCACGCCAGTCAAACGACCCTCGGCTGGGGAAGTCTGCTACGGTTTGTCTTCAAAATAAGATCATTTCGTTGTCAGCGCTTACACAGATTACACACACACTTCTTAAAGTACTTGTTAATTAAAAGATTCAAGTAAAACAACAAATGATGACTTCTTTGGATTGAATCTGCATTAAAGGAACAGTTCAACTATTTCATGTGATTGGAAAAAAACATCTGGTCCATGTGTCTTCTGAAAGAAACATAAAAGGAGTCGTACCGCCTTTTATTAAAAGTGTCTTTCCAAGCGTTACAACTGAGCTAAAGGTGGAAAGAGAGACAGAGCAGACAGTATAAAGTGCAGAAAAAACAAGGGAGCAAAGTGAGTCTTTTCAGAATCCAAACTTTAAACAGAAACTTGAACTTAGAAGCCTTTTCTTTGGCCAAACATTTGTCTGGTTTCAGAGGTGTGACATGTATTTGCAGTGCTCTTCCAAATCAAGGGCAAAAGATATGTTTTCATTCTATTATTAAGAGCACTGCATGTTCGGGACATAAAAAACACAGATGACATGTCCTGCAAAATGGATTTAAGACACCGTCTCTAATCATCATCAATCACATCATCGCTGCGGAGACGACGTCTGCGGCGGTGTCTCTGTCTCGCAGCTCTTTTTTTCCATTCATGCAGATCACACTTCATGAATACATTTATCCAGGATGACCTTAATAGCACCGTTTCATGTGGGTGTAAAAGGATGAGAGATTTTTTTAACTCGGAGGTTAAATTAGGCCCTAGGGCATCGATACGGATACGTGATCTGAGACGATGATGGGGGTTTTTAAACCCGGTGAACACCTTATCGGTTTTCCGTGTTTTGGTATCCCGTCTTAATGACCTCCTTCCTTTTACAGGATAGTAATTCAGGATCCTCTATCTCGGCTGTGAAAACTTTGATATCCGATGGCATTTCACCTGAATTCTTTGGCTTCGATGTCCCTCTGAAGGATCAGCAGACTCTCACTGGGTGAAGGTTGCCTCAGCTTCTCTTCAACATTCCACAAGTGGCAACAAATTCAGAGTGCTGAATTTGTTTTTGTCACCGTGGTAGAAGCTGGATTTCATTAGCACCCTGCATACTCAGAGTTATCTATCTGTGTAGCTTAGCAGTCATCCATTTTGTCCTTTCTCATTGTCCTCTTGCACGCTTTCAGCGTCCCAGTGAGGAAGCTTACTGCCTCCTCTTCTTGGCAGGTGCTTTACAGCTATGCTCACTGCTTCTCCGTACATATTATAATCAATCCGCGCAGAGCTTTTGAAGGCGGCGGGAACAGAGAAAGCACGGCACGCCTGCCTAACACGCCTAACATGCGCGGATGATTAAATGGATGTAATGTGTTTCCCCTGCGTGTTTTGGCCCCGCTGTATTTTATGTTGCATGTCTATTCATCCCAAACACCGCCGTGATCCATCATACGCACCGCTGATGGATATCCATGCCCTTCCAAAGCTGCCCTGGACACATACTTATTGTATCCTTTTACTGAGGCGGAGTGATGAACTCATGTGGCACTGGTACCACAGTGGCAGGTACTCAATAGGTGAATGAGCGAGGGGGTTATAAAAAGCCGAATTACAGCACACGATACCCACCGCATTGTTGAACTGAGTGCAGGAGGGAAGAAGGATGAAAAGACATGAATAACGTGACAAGTCAAAGTGCTCTGAAATGGCAAATTCTCGGAGGAATTACATGGTTGTTACTGTTCTTTACTTGAGCAGGATGAATGAATTAGTTTCTTTTTTCCGCCACTCAGGATTGTCTGTGATAAAACATTCAATCAGAGGTAGCCCTGGGTGATACTATTTTAGTGCGGGGTGCAGTGTCCTCCTGCATTCCTCTTTCTAGGGAATGTAGTCTGATTTATGGTGAAGCCTGAGCTACATAGATGAGGGGTTTCCTGCTGGTATGATACAGCCGTGTGCAGCCGTAATGAAATTCTCCGGCACGCGGTTCAAAATTCGTCATTGAAATGATAAAAGAACTAATTAGAAGGAGACACATACGGAGTTTTGTGATTTGTAACAATGCACCTCCATACATTAGTCTATCATTTGTGATACATGAAGCACGAGCGGGGGAAATATTAAAACATATATACTTGAAATAAATTAAAAACCTAGAATAAACGTAGCCCATGCTGAGAGGAGGGATTTGTACAAGGGAAATGAATCATGGCTAAGCCCCTTATCTGAGGACCCGCCACCCACTAGCTGTTATCAATAAAACGATCAGCTCCAGATGAAACACTCTGATCTCTGTTCTTTCCACACAGGAAAGGCTTTAAAATTATTTAGGCGGCGGGTTTAACACATATTTCTGACTCAATACCATTTACAAGTATTTCAAATACCGGGAAAGTGATGGCCAAATCAAATATCAGTGCGCCATCTCCATCTGGTATGCACTGTGCAAATTTTAGGAGAGGAGAAGCACCCTCATCGGCTGCAAATGTAGATGTAAGCCCCCTAATAAGGAGGCTTAGAGAGCAATGAGAGAGAGCCACACAATGAATTAGCTCCTGATTATTTGCTTTCATGGCAGTATAATCTTTTATAAGCCGCAGTTTTGCCTAACCCTTTGTGGAACCTTGCTATTACCCATACTGATATGGTGACCTGAGGGAAGTGCTACAGACAGAATGGGAGGAAATACTTCCACAGTGCAAGAGGAGGAATCGAGAAGTGGAAAATCCTCCTCGCGCTGTGACTTTGCGTGAAGATTGTCCCCTTATATCAATCGCCCTTCGCAGACCAACCGTCCATGCATGCGTGGTCTACGTTGCTCCATCTGGGGGCTTTCCACAAGGTCTTATATTGAGGGGTGAGTGGGTGAGGAGGACAGGTGTGGCGAGCAAGGTTCTCAGGTGACCTCGGTGTGCCCTGGAGAGTGTGAAGCCCATGCGGGCACAGGTGTAGTTGGCACCGAGCTGCTGTAACAGCGTGTCCCATGCAGTCTTACCAGCCGGTGTGACCTGGCAAGGAGCCGCGTCCTTCCCCTCTTCCGCCTTCATGGCCGCAGATGCATAAGGTGTGATGACTTCATTCCTACAATCTGTGTATAGGTAAATATGCTCCCAAATTTGATCTGTGTAGAAAATATATAGCACAGTGGTGTGTGAGTTTTTGATTCTATTACGTCTAGTAACTGAAGACAAAAGGACAAACAGGATTCTTGTTGCCTCTCTTCTCGTACGTGGAGCTCACCCGCCACTGTTCCTGCCCCACAGATTTCCAAACAGCCTTTTTTACAGTGTTTCTCATTACACAGACAGAGGGGGGATGACATTAATTACGGCACGGGCAGTTAATAACTTTTACAGGCACATTTGCTCTGTGCGTGTGTGTTTTTTTTCTTTTTGTAAAATACAATATCAAAGTGGGCGAGTCATTATACGATCGCTGTCCAAGTGTTGTACATCAGAGATTTAAAATGTCCACGGGGGATTGCCTCATTGCTAAAGACACTCCTCACATCTAAAACTTCAAGGGCACTCTTTAATTTAAAGATCTGCTATAAATAATTAATTTGATATTGATGAATATTTAACATTTCTTAATAAATTATTATGTATGCTATTAAGCAGTACATGTATCTGCATAAGCAGGACTGTGAGCTCTGTGGATGACTGACTCTTTTGAGCATGTGTATCCGCTGTCTGTGTGTGTCCACGCTCCACTGTGTGTGTGTGTGTGTGTGTGTGTGTTTGTGTGTGCACCCTGGGAATTGTCTTGCTCCGGTTGTATTTTGACATTTGATTTATGTTAGTGTGAAACCATTTTCATGCAAGCCATTATGCAATCTATAAAAGCGAGTGTGTGGTTTTTTCACCGAGCACAGGGACCTGCCGCCGCATCGCTGGCATACCAAGTGGCTCGTCTTTGTAAATTTCATTACACTATAGACACTGCTGCAGCTCTGACCATGAGCTAAAGGTGCCATTGGCTAATGAAGGGAGGAGGCTGCGTTTAAGTGTAGATGGATGCTGGCATCGCCGGTGTCGGGTGTGCATATATCTGAGAGATATGAGAGGAGACTGACACGGTTGCTTTGTCTACAAGATGCGACTGCACTTTACCGACTTGTAAATAAAACAATATCCATCTGCATAAATGAAAAAGGGGGCTTGGAAAGAGAACCGATGATTCAAATAATGGATAATTGTATGGATGAAATGTCTGGACGGGATGTGCTTGACTGACAGGAGAGGAATAAATGATGAAGGTTCTTGGAAAAAAGTGTTTTTGTTGTGTTCAGCACTGTTAGAAGGGTTATTAAAGTGGTACAGTGCAGATTGTATTTTGACCCAACAGTATAATAAAGACAATTTAATTACCCCTGAATGATCAATTCATCTCCGTCGTCTCATAAGTAATCATGCTGAAATTGGCTTAAGGACAATTCTTCTTTTTAAAACCTTAAATCAGGACCTCGGATTACTTGAGAAACTTTGCTCTCCCATTCTGTCTCTCAATAATCTCTGTTGTTCGCATGACGATCTAATTAGCATTCCTTTTTATTCGTGCACCTTTTTCTAAATGTAAATAAAGTCCCCATGCTTTAACCATTTTATACATTTAAGCATATTCTTGGCATTGTGTTAGCTGTATAACAATCCCTCTGAATTGCAATAAGATGGAGATGTTTGACTTTGATTACTCCGGTGCATCAAACCAAATATAGCTCTATTGTGAAAGCCTGAATAACACCACTACTCCAAAGTGCATCTTAATACCATACCGGACTCCTCTAAATCAGTTTAAAGTTGCCTACACGAGCCGCAGACCTATTCATCTACACTCCAATCCCGTCATGATACTGAAAAGAGATACCTTTTACATTGGAAGGCAATACAATGACAATTAGATTACGGTGGCTGCACTTTGCTCATCCATGCGACTGCTCTGACCCCAATGATTGGTTAAGCTCTGGCTGCGTGGCTCAGCTGGGAGACAGAGGTGGTGCTCGTGGCAGCTTCATTGTTCAGCGGCAAACTTCTTTATGTGCGGCTGGTGTTGCCTCTGATGTGATTTCTCTCCTCTTCACTTTGGTTGATAAAAAGCATCAGTTTAGGGGGCTGACTGGAGCCGCTCATGGGCCTGTTGAGAGATGAAAATTAGAGGAAGCGTTGCGTTTGGAAGACTTGGGACGGTTCTCTCGCCGGTTCTCTTTGTGGAGTCTGACTTCACCTGCAGGAAATAACTTTTCACCACTGATTGAACTGCTAATGTTCCATTTATGGATGCAAAACTTTTTACGTTCTCGGCCGCTTTTGAGCCTTTTACCCTTTTTGCAAGATACAACTGTAAAACCGTTTGCAGACCATGTCTGATGACATGCAAAGGCCTCTGCTAAATGCTCGTCTTACGTCTTCTGTGAGTCAATTCCAATCAACCGTTGCCCCTGTTACTGCGTCTCGAGCATATATCTGATGGAAAGAAATGGGTGCTCTGCATTTACATGCTCCTTCTTGCACATGCCTCCACTCCAGTAAAGCCACAAGTCAGAGATAAGAGAGCGCTCTTCAAACCACCACCTACAGTTTGGTCAACATTTCCCCATTACTTTACGCACTCAGTATCATATCACGGTGGTTTGGGATGCAGAAAAGCCTCGTAAACAGTCTTGAATAAACCACATGCGAACCCACTGTCATTCTTCAGTTGTAGACTATTGTTTCTTGTTCAACCTATGAGGCCCTCTCAGATTGGTTAAGCATCTGCCTGTGGTGCTGTTTTGTATCTGGTGCAGGCTGCTCTTCCTCTCCTGTCAAACATACAGCGGAACATATAGGCCCGCTGTCAGAGAGTATTTTCCAGCAGCCCAAAAAGGTTTTAAGAAAGAGAGACAGAAGCCTCGCAGCATTCAGCCTGTTTGCTCCACACCTCTCAGAGCTCTGTGGTACGTGGGAGAGAAGCTGTCTGACAAGACCACCTCTCCTGCCAGGCTCAGGGAGAAGGTGGGAGAGGATGAAAGCAGAAAGGGGAGAGGGAGAGAGAGAGAGAGAGAGAGAGACGGAGCCGAAAGAGAGATAGAGAGAGAAAGGAAAAAGAGAGAGAGAGGAGCCTGGAGACTGTTTCCCTAATCTTTATGTATTAACAAAAACAACATATTCACTCAAGCTTGCCAAAGCTTTCACAACCTCCTGAAGGAGGAGAGTCTTGGACAGGATTTGTTTATCTATCCGATGGAGATTGTGTGCGTGTGTGCATGCATGCATGTGTGTACCAGTGTGAGCAGGAGAGAGAGAGAGTAGCAGGATTTTATTGGTTTAAGTGTGTCAAAGTTTATGTCCATCAAAATGCACGTGTCGTGTCCACACAGTTGAGTTTTACACTGTAATTGGTCCATATTTCTGAACTCTCTGCTCTCTGAATGGCGTCTACGAAACAACAGCGTATGAATATTTCATCGCGGGGAGCAGCCCCGAGTTCTCGCTGTACTCTCTGGGCACATCTGTGTGTGTGTGAACTAAACTTAGGGTGACATGGAGTCTGCATCTGGGTGTCAACAGGAATGTGAGTTTGGGGGTTCATTACCGCCCGATCCTTCATCCTGGGTGTTGCAGCTCAACCTTCTACACACAGCAGCTAGCACACTGTGTGTTTGTGTTATTGTTTCACCAAATCACTGCCAGTTTTCCATAATAGGAAAGAACTTTTACTAGCTATTCTTCCCCAAAAAAATGTATTAATGTATCTTAAACATAAATATATACTGTATTTAATTTATTCTGGCACATTCCTGCTTTGATTTCATCTCTTACGCTGCCCTCCCAACACCTTCTTGCTCTCTTACTTTCCCCCTCGCTTCTCTTTCTCCGGCTGCAGTGATTCTCTGGGGCTCCTCATGTTATCCAGTCAGTTGATCAGCGTTTGCCTGCATGCATCACAACTCCTAAACTGTGATTGAAACATCAGCCAAGGAGGACGGGGCCCCTGAGATGCTCCTCGCCTGACACCGGCGCTCAGAGCCAAGTTTTATCATACCCGGTGCCTGCGTTCCACACGCATCAGGTATGCTCTACGGCACCAATGTATATTAATCAATGACAATATGATTACCTCTGAATGGGCCGTATACATTATTTAAAGCAGTGTCCCCTGGCTTACGGTGTGTCTGCCTTTCAAATTAAACTCAGAGTCAATAATTAATGTTGAGATTAACTGAGAGCAGCTACCGAGGGCAGTGTTGAGAGCACTTGTATGTTGTCTGTGTATCTGACAGTGGGAGGGACGGAGGAATAAAAAATTCCGTGTGTGTGCAGCCATGTGTGGATACTATTGACATGGAAGCAGTCATGTGGAGGAGTGATCATGATCTTGGCTCTCTTCCCCCCGAGGGATCATCTCTGCCCCGGGCAGAAACTGTAAACTTCCCTACCTGTGTACCAGAGTCAATCTTCCCTCCCTCTCGCAGCCATGTGGATGACACCGACAGCAGCTCAGGAAATGGGGAGGGTTTTTTGTTTTTCTCAGGGTGACACGGGCTGAAGAGTTATTTCAGGCAGGGGGTCATATTGTCTGAGCCGGAGCCCGGGCTTCCTCACACGTGGATGGACTCTCTGCATCTTTCAAGGCCCCTGAAATCTGTCTGGGTGATAAGCTGCCAGGGCAGATGGGAACAACAGCAGATAGGGCTTTTAAAGCAGTTCAGCTTGACTGGACG
Organism: Macroramphosus scolopax; assembly: GCA_901007825.1. Lineage (NCBI taxonomy): Eukaryota > Metazoa > Chordata > Actinopteri > Syngnathiformes > Centriscidae > Macroramphosus > Macroramphosus scolopax. The sequence continues at coordinate 44,768 of CAAKHC010013919.1, read as the reverse complement.
GCTTCTGTCTGCCTGCCAACGGTCTGATTACTCAATCCAGCTCCCAGTCTGCAGGAGCTGCAGGGCTGAGCCTCATGGCTACCTGTCAATACCTGATACACTGACATATACAGTGTACTGACGCTCCACAAAGACGGTACATCGAAAGTTATAGTTCATCTTATGTAGCAACATCTGAACTATCACAAGCTCCGGAGACGACCGGAGGGTCGGCAAGTCAAAACTTTACTGCTGCAGAATGCAGAGACGTCCACCTGCTTGTGTTGCAGTGATGCTTTCCTTCATCCCAGCAGGGCTCCACAAGCCTCTGCTGCATTATGACGATGTGAAAAGTATTTTTGGGCAGTGAGTGACTTCATAACAGGAAAGGAAATGTTACTTATGTTAAAGTGGTCCATGCAGTCTATGCATATTCTACTCATCCATCACATTCTCCCAGATGAACATTCATTCATATTCAGCATTTAATCTCACAAACAACATAAGGTTTGAACCGGGGCTTTCACTGTTTGGATCAAGGAGCTCTGACATGTAGGTGTTGGATTGAATCCGGGATCTGCTGATACTCAGTTTTAAAGGAGTTGGATGTGGATCTGGAGGAAAGAAACATCTTGATCAGAGCATCCCTGGTAGGAAGAACAGCAATGGTTACTTGAATAAAATGAAAGGAAAACTAATCATAATAAGAGGCTGACAAAAACTTTATTGGATGATTTAGAAGCCGTCACTGGGAGGGAAAGCAGAGAAAAGCATAATCACAGTTACAACACATTCCCTGAGGAAAGACTCTGCTACATGTTTCTGACAATAGTTTGTCCGTGAACGTGGCCGCAGCATCAGTTCAACCTCAAACTCTCATCAGCCATGCTGACGAAATGTTGGCACAGAATACAACAGATAAACTGTACAAGATAAGAACAGGCTACCATGAGGTGTGTTTTACATTCTTAAATTAAAACTTGATTCAACCAATCTTTAAGAAGAGCTATTTTAATTTTTCTTTAATTTCCATCATCTAAATTGTTTTCTTCTTCTTACCTTTAAGCTCATTTGCAAGTGCAGCTCAATAAACTATGCAGGATTATATGAGATTGATTGTTCATCAACCTTGAAATTCAAGGTTTGCAAATCATAAGACATGAAACACTAAATAGTTGAATATATTTTACACTAGCCAGTTTAACTAAAGGCACGTTTCATTTGGCCAACCTGCAATCAAACTGAACCAGGCAAACATGAATCCTTTGAGAAGACGTTATGATTCACAGTAGTGTCATTACCTCCACGATTACTGAGATGATTACTGTAATTTAACTAAATTCACTGTTTAAAGAAACACTCTCTTTCTCTTTTGTGGTGTAGAAATTCAGATGTATTTTATAACACACACACACACACACACACACACACACACACACACACACACACACACACACACATGGATTCAAATAAGTCTCAGTTTTACACAAAAGAAGTAGAATGTCCAAATGACTTAAATAAAACTTTTAATAGGAATTATTTAATACAATCAAACAAGTAGTAATCAGGTCAAAGTTCACTGTAGTGGGTAAATGGTGTTACATGGGATGA
>CAAKHC010013919.1:16054-36622 GCA_901007825.1 Macroramphosus scolopax | reverse complement strand
TCTGATAAAAAATGTACTGACATCTACCCCCCCCCACACACACACACACACACATCCTTATCATTATGATGAGGAGGCTTCTGTTCATATGTGTCCAATCAAGATGTAACTAACCCACCTAGGTCTACAAAAATAGATCATGTCAGAGTCCGGCTTTGTCTTGCCGAAGCTTAACAAGAGCTCACATGTGTGAAGGTGCAGGACAAGCAGATCCTGCAGCTGCGGAACAAACCTGAATGCAGAGGTGGCAACCTGTTACCTATACAGACATAATCCTCCATCCATTATTGTCTGTGGTTGGTGCTGGTAACGGTAAGGTTATGGTAAATGGGCAATAGGTGTAATTAGGCTGTAAGACGGAACACTGAAGTAACATCCTTTCTTCTTTTTAGATTTATTTGCCCTTTGAAAAGCGAAAGCGCCTCTGCAAATCAAGACAGCAAGATGCTTCTGGTGCACCAACACCTTGCTTATGAGTGTGGGAGCAGGTAGGTCACAATGACCTTTTAATAACCTTTTTTTTTTTTTTTAAATAAACAATGATATTCTAAATGAGCACATACTGCTATTTGGGAGAACGGAGAAAAGAGAGACTATCTTCGTTGTGAGTTTTGTTTCTTTGTTGTTCGTGCATGACTGCTTGTGTGTGTGAATGTATATGTGTGTGTGTGTGTGTGTGTGTGTGTGTGTGTGTTTGTGGTGCAGAGACTGCCCATACATCACATCCTCTTTACAGTGTTTCCATGAGTCATTTGCATGTCATTACAGCTTTGTTTTATAAGTGAGTGGCTATTAAGGAAGCTGCTCCATAAAATGCCTGTTAAAATGGAGGAAGGCAGCAATACGGATCTTAAAAAAAAAAACCAAGAGTACCTCACATGGTTGATGAAAAGTGTGTGTGTGTGAGTGGCGAATAAAGGAGAGAGAGAAAGAACCCAGATGTCTTTGCCTTTGGGATTCACACATCTGTTGAGTTTTTTTTTTTTAATGGCAGCAAAAATTCATGCAATCCCATTTCTCTCCTCACTTTCTCCACACTCCCTTCTGCTGCAGTCCCTCTGTTCTTCCTCTTTTCACACATCTGGACCAAGCAGAGCCCCGGTGTGGTCCCCATCTGTGAAGGACGACACAAGTGTTGGCAGGATTCCTAGGAGCTGGGCTCAGGGTTGCAGAGCTTACTGGGAGTCCACACGCTCCAGACTCTTCCTTCTTGACAGTTGTGTGTCTATTACATTTAATTATCTGTCATCCTTTTATGGACTTTTCCCGTTATTGTTGCGATTTGAATTGAATAACACATATTGCACCTTTCTAGTAAAGTGAATCTTTTTGGAGTAAAGGTTTTATATTTAATCATTTTAAACGTCTATGTCCTGCAAGGACTGGATATCAGTCAGTATATAGATTGTAGGAGAACAACGTTCATTTAAAATCAGAATCAGTGCACGAGACATTATTACAGAAACACAACCTGGCACATGAGCGGAATGACTACATGTTTGCGTACGTCTGTTTTGCTCTGAAAGGTGAAACCCTGACGCTAATGAGGCACCGCCGACTGTAGTGTGAAACCTGCTTCCAATTGTTAAGACTTAGGTGGTTCGGGGTGTCGGAGGCAAACCGAAAACTTGGGATTGGAAGCATGTAGCTCACATCTGGATCTGCTTTACAATGTCAAGGAGGTTGCTTTCGTGACAACCAGGCACGTGGCAACGAGAGCGAAACCTTTGCAGAGTGAAATGTCGGTGTAACTCACTCGTAAAAAGGAATGTTAATGTTATTTCAGGGGTGTACTAAGGGCCAGTGAAGAAACATTCAATTTTGGGGCAGATCCGTGTCACATCCCATAAAATCTGCACGCTCTGAGTGCCCGTTTATCAGCAGGATCTCGGAAAAAAAGTAGTCCCTTTCTGGCTTAATGTAAAAAAAACGTCATGGCACCTCCAGATATTCAAAACAACTGTTAAATCTATCTACTTTCTGGACAAACCCTAGTTACTTTCCAAAGAAGAGATTGTGTCCTGCAACCCCTACGAGCGAGAGACACTCCTGTTGTGTAAGCTCACCCAGAGCATGTAAGACATCCGACAGATTCTCTACTTCGTCTCACAAATAGCCGGAATCACAGCACGGCGATGATTTTGTAAATCATCGTTATGAAATAGTTTTTAGAAAGTGTCATCGCGTTCAGGGACCCAGAAGACTTTCCTCTAATTCTTGTCTTGTCAAGCAGTAAGTGGGAGCGCTGTGGTCAGAGAACAACTGGTTCCCATTTGTAGCAACAATGACTGCTCTGTTTTCAGGGCTGCATTCGAGAGATTAAATTCCTTTCCATCCTTACATGCATGTGGTGAATTGAAAGAGGAGTTTTAAAAAAAGGTTTAGTTCCCCCATACAAACTCTTGTTTTATGCCTCTCTGTACTCACCACATACTATCCATGTCTTATTTACAGTTTGTCTTCTCATAACTTTGCCCATTCTCTCTCCTCTTCCTCTTCGTCCAGCTCCTCTGTCCTTCTTTCGGTCCACTCTCTCCGAGCTCGGTCTCTCACAGCTATTTCTCTCCCTCCCCCTCTGCTCCCCTCGCTCGCACGGACATGACAGTGTAGGGGGATAAGGGAAGAGTAATTATGGTTCAGTGAGGCTGCCAGGTGTGATAAATGACTAATAAGGGGAGCAGAGCCCTGGGTCCTCTAAGGAGGACTATTACAGTCTTATCAGCACAGGGCTGCAGCTCACAGACTGGCCCGGGACAGAGGCCCTTGTAGCTGTGCTCGCTCCTCTCCTAACCCCTTCACCTCGGTCATTCCCCGCCGCCAGCATCAGTCCAGCCCACCCCAGAGACAAACTCCATCTGAAACAGTGAGGAAACACCGTCAGTATGTTTGTTCTGCTGACCGTAAACCCAACAACATTCAAACATCTTCGCAAGGTCAATACATCAGCAATACAATGTAAACTTGCTTCTCTTTATATTTGTCAATGCATGACTGAGAATATAAAATCATTGATGCCACACGTGGGTTCATACATGTATGTGTGTTTCTCTAATAGTGGGAGTTTAGGGATGTTAATGTTTTCCGCTGAGCAGCTAGAAAAGTAACACTTCGGAGACCACCCTTTGTGTCACCGTTATTTTGTCCAATAACGGGTTTTTATTAGCCTGTTAAAAGTTTAGTTTCCTTGCAAATATGTAAATTGCCGCACTACCGATGACTGTTACTCATAAGTGACCTATATTTTCCTCCGGGTGGTTATCGTGCATCTCTGGCAAATTATACACGGAATAGCCTGGATTTAATTACATCTTTATTTAAAACAGTTGAGAGGCTTTGCTGCTCATTGCTTTTAAATAAGAAAATAATTTATATCATTGGGTGAAATAAGAATAAAGTAGACAACATGAATAACCAATGCGAGATATAGAACATGACCCAACAACAGCCATTGATCCAAAGTGTAGAATACACCATAACTGATACATTTCAGTCATTTTTTCCTGTTCATGCTAGTTAAATTAATCCAATTTTCTGGTAAATGGCGAGAATAAAATGTGTTTTCTCTTGTTCCTCTTGAAAAATCTCCCCTGGAACATGTTCACGAAGGGACGGCTGCTCAGGGCACACTGTGTGTACATCCTCAGGAAGCAGAATGATATCATGTCTCGTTTAAATTGCCTTCCAGACAGTTTTATCTGATGATGGTGATGCTTTCTCCATGCATTTCAATAAAAATGGTTTAAAACGTGATAAGGCATTACTAAAAAAGACTTCAGTCTAACCAATTCTGCTCCAGGCCGATTCTCATCTCGTCTTCCTCTCTTCAGCCTTTACCAGGATTCGAAGCTGACTTGTATCCCGAGAAGACGAGTGTTCCTCAGCTGAACCATTTAGGAGCCCATAAGAATATTTAGTGACATATATATATATAGACATATTTTCACCTGCAGTGTCTTATTTTATTTCTAAAATTGTTTGATATTTCAAAATGTAATTGCTGTTTTCTCAAAACAAATGTTCCTTTTTATATCCGGAGAGAGAGAAATCCTGACTTTAAGATCGTTTACAGACACGAATACACATTCTGACACAACTCCAGGCAATCATGAAAAAAATGTGCAACTGATTTACCCACCAATGACTTCACTTGGCTCCTTAGAACTGTAAACACTTGATACGCTCCCCGAGCCGAGATGTTGAACAAACTGAGCCATAAAACATATTCAGTGAATCAGCTGAATTGCACTGATTACAGTTACACTTTGGATAAATCCGTTAGTGGCCAATCCAGCAAGCACATAACTAAAGTATCAGTGCAGACGGACAGAATGGAAGACAGGAACTGGAACTTGTTTTCTTATTGTTAAATTCAGTTGCACTTCGTATTGATGCGCTTAATTTGATTAAATTATTATAATTGTCAGTAAAGAGCAGCAGTTGATACCAGCATGTTTTGCTTGTAAATGTTACATAAAGCTTAAAAAGGAGGAGTTGCATGAATATGAGCTGCTGCTGCTGCCAAAGATACTAAAAAGTACTTGACCTAGGACATACAGGAAGTGTAAAAACTTGACACTTACTTGGGACTTGCAGAACAGCTACTTGGTCAAGCAAAGGTTTGTTTGTTTGTACCTTTGCCCTTAACAAGTAGATGTCCAGTGAAACAAGAAAGGAAAGCCAAACCAAGTGACCCCAACATTTAGTAAAAGAAAGAAGGAGCTTGAGCTTAAACTGCAATAATGCTCAGGGCAGGTACAAAAACAGTTTTAGGTGTCCGTTTACACTATTTACTTAGTGATCTAGTGCTAATGGTATTTCCCCTAAACATATGGAACATACATGAAGTTGCTCAGGGCATCTTCTCTGGACTGATTGGACTGACTGAAGGAATAAACCACAAATGAGTTAAGCCTGCACCCCCTCCATCTAAAACTGAAGGCTAATTCATGGCCCCGTTGATTACCCAGGGGGATTCTTTTATCTCCCCCATTTCATTCCTGAAGCGCTCTGTGGACATTTTAATGGCTGCACTTTCATCGTCTGTCAGATATTTAAATGGGGAAGTGCATGTGTGAGGTAGGGAGTGAGGCAGCGTGGGAGCCCTCTCAGATTCCGCATGTCAATCTTTAATGTCTAGAGATATGGTCGAGTGCTGACCTCTCACTCTGTCATCCTGCCTCTCCTTTGCATAAATTGACCTCCTGATAATCATTTCCTGCTCCTATATGCTGTAACGAGTGTTCCAGAGTACTTGGCAGTCACATGACCCAAAGAGAGCCATTAGGGTAGAGAGATTGACCCCTCTGCAATGGCTAGGCAATATAGCCTCTCTCTCTGACATATGGACTGACTGTCATGGCAAGTGAATTACAATCTGCCTGTTATGACCATGAACATCACAGAATGACGTGTAATAGAAAGGGGAACCATTGGTATAATGGAAATGCGAGCAAGTCATTCGGCAATATTACTATCTCTTGATAGTTATCGTTGTGGGAATGTCTGGCTAAAGAAACGGCGAGATGGATGCTATGGTGGTTTTGATATTAATTTTTTTTTGGTCAAAATTATGATCATTTTGTGTGTTGATTGTATTGCATTGTTAGGGTACTCTTAATTGTTTTGGCTTGAGTATCACCTGTCCATTAAACCAGATGGTTCTGCTTATTGAGAACTGCTGCCTACCTTGTTTAGCACTAATTTAATGAGGCCCCAGCTTCCTGTCTTTCTCCTTCCCAGGCCACACTGCTGCAGCCATGTGCATATGGCTGCACACCTGCTCGACAGCAGTGGCTGTTCACAGGTGACCGGACAATGGGGGCTAAAGCCAATACAGCCAGTGTGAGCACTGTATTTTTTTTAATTTTAAATTCTTCCACCACCTTATCCACAAGGGTTTCCATTGCTTCTTCTTGGCTGGAACCAAGGTAGGACTGTCAAAGACTGCACAAGTGTCATTGTCAGTTGCAAATGGCCGGAGTGGTCATTGGAGGTCACAGCCCCCAAAAACATGTAGACACTCACCTTTCCCTGGCTGCACCTTGAGATCCTGTCCTTGAATACCACAAACAATCGGTGACAAAAAAACCTTCCTAATGGAGCCCAACACTCACTGGGATTGTGTTCTTCCGGGGCCACAGACAGAGCTCTCACAGCGGTTGTCCAGAGGCCGGGTGGCTTGTATGAACACCTCGAGTACCACAAGTCCACAAAACCCATGTAGACTCGATGGGTTAACTCCTGTGACCCCTCCAGATGTACTGCCAGGGTACAGAACTGGTCCACTGTTCCATGGCCAGGAGGAAATCTGCGTTGTTCCTGTTCGACAATCGGCCAGAGCATCCTTTCAAACACCCTGGCATAAGCTTGTCCCGGAAGGCTGAGCAGTGTGATTAATTGGAGCGCACCATCTGGTCCCCATTTCTTTTTAAAAATAGGATCCACCACCCCAGTCTGCCGGTCCACAGGCACTGTCCCTAACTTCCCTGCGACACAGAAGAGTCAACCAAGGCAGCCCCACAATGTGGGGTCCTGTATTAACTTCCACCAGGGATATGGGTGGGGCTTCCCCAGAGTCATCCAGCTCTGCATCGTCCCCATGGAGCATGGCAGACAGGTTTAGGAGTTCCTCAAATGTTCCGTCCACAACCCGGCAATATCAGCAGTAATCCTTCCCGACTGGTCATCGCCTGAGCAAAGCTCTGGTTCCCCAAGCTTCTCCTTGGCAACCTTATAGCCTTCAGGTACCTCGCTGCAGGTTTCTAGAGACCCCCAAACTTGACAAATCTCAGGTTGCTGCTACAACAGGCACCAACGACCTTTTAGCCACAGCTCTCAACAGCCACCTCCAAAATGGAATCTTTCAACATCGCCAATCAAACTCCATATTCCTTGATGATCTTGTCACTTTATTGAAATCCTTTAAAGTGCCAGTATAATTAGTTGGAATCATGGTGGTTTTTTTAGTATTAGTTTGAGCTAATTGGTCACCTGCTCCATCCCTGTGGTAACATGATCACATTTGAAAATCAAAAAGCCAAATTTGATATTTTCTAAAGGAGATGCTTTTATTTTAAATGATTTACGTTTCAACGGAATGCTAATACAAAGACCCAGCCTTCTGGATGTCGTCCATTCTTTAGATATATAATCCCAATTAGCTCCAGATGCAAATTCCGGCTAATTAGTTTATTATGGCTTCCTGCTGGTGGTCCATTTAATCCTTTTGGAGGCAACCTCTAATCTTTTCATATTAAAAGCTAAACAGTCAAATGTGAGTAGTGATCTAATTACACACGGATTGCTCTGGAGAGCACTGAAAATTAAATGTGTTCCCCGCGTAGCACCCGGACCATGTTGATATGTCAGCCTGTCAGGTGTTGTCAGGACAAAGCCAACAACGTATATCCATGAAACATGAATGAATGAATCCTTTTAGATTCAGAATTCCACTTAAAGCTGAAATTGCTTCTTTGGTTTTGTACAAATACTTATATATTTCATCTTTAACCTTCACCTATAGTATTTTAGAAGAACATGATGGGGGTCCACACTGTCCTTGTGCCTACTGGTATGCAAAACTGGAGTCCAAGGACGTACACTCAACACAATCTTTTTGTTCCTGTAAAACATTTTGTGCAAGGCTAAAAAAAACACATGCTTTATGCCCTTGGTAGTAGACTGTGCACTGGACTGTAAATGTAATTAGTTTTGTTTATTTTGTTAGGAAAATGCAGTTTTATGCTTATGTAAGTGAATCATTCCTTTACAAATATATACCCCACCTTGACTGGCTCATAGGAATACCACAGCTGGGATGTTGGAAAGTCGATGGTTGGAATCGCTGACCAAGTATAACGAGTGAAGACAAAGCTTTATTTATTTATTTATTTATTTAAACAAGAGGACAGAAGACTTCAAAGCTGAAAATGTGGTTTTCTAATCCATTTTCAGATAATCTCAGGATTATATCCTGTTATGTGTTTTAGTTTTCAACCATGATTATATCAATGATGAGCTTGTGTGGTACCAATAATCATTTCCAAATATCATACGAGTGCTAGAGAAGGAGGTTGGCATGGGAACGCTGTTCAAAAGCATCCGTTAAGTGTTGACTATTTTCAGTCGAATAAATCCATCCAATTATTTGAGGAAGTATATTTAATACATAAGAAAAAGAGTGTAATTTCACAACCATACTTCCCCTCATTGACAGTAGCGGGAGTGTTTCTGATGTGTACTATATTGTACACGGCTCAGGCAGCAGGGAACCCAACAGCACGACTCAGGAGGGCAGGCAACAGAAGCTTTTACTTATTTCTGAGTGAACTAAACAAAGGTATTCCTGACATAATCCTAAATAATCAAGCAAATCTAATATACTAGCAGGTTTTACAAAACAATATGACAGCGAACTGGAGGAAATGTGCCGGTACCGAATACATGAAGGTGAGCTGATGAGGGAACTTGGGACAGGTGAGTCAACGAGTGAACGGGGGACAGGTGAGCAGCTGGGCAGAGCAGAATCAGGTGCAGGAAAAGAGAGAGTGGTATGGTCAGAAGTGACAACAGAATTAGTACATGCACAAAACAGATGAATAAATGAATAAAACAAAACAAAACCATGACATATAATGTCAAACAGAAACTTTGGTGAACGGTGAATAATACAATCAAATTGTTTCCATTCTTAATGTACAAACATTTTTACTGTTGTTATTATTATTAGTAGTAGAAGCAGTATTAGTAGAAGTAGTATTCAAATTATTTTTAATACTGAATATGATCTATATCTATAGGCACATATCTAGCAGTGCATAGCTAATGTAATGTAGTTCCATAACCAAATGACTTTCCATTGGTGACTTTAATGGAAGAGACCAGAGTGGGCCAGGATGAGTAGAACTTAAAGGAGCATCACGGTGTATTTGGAGCTTAGTTTCTTATCTATAAATCATACTTAACATCTTTGTTTGCTGTTTTCCATTTGTGTCTGATCAATTCTGTCTTACAGCAGGATGTTAAAATGTATTTCATTTTGTAATGCCTAATAAAAGCATTGTAACTTTGACAGAAGTGAATATACAAAATACACATCTGTACGTGTTGTTAAGTATATATGAATGTAGTAATCTAGCTAAGGCGTTCGTAACCCTGCAAGTATGTTGCTTTAATTAGACAAAACCAGACATTATGATGGGGTCTGAGGGGAGTTCTTAGAAGTCTGGAGCGTTTAACTCTTGATTGTTCCAGTCTATTAGAGCTCCCAGCCTGTCAATGTTATCTCTCTCTCCCTGGTGGGAGGAGACACCCTCCATGGGAAGGGCTATCACCATGGACTGGTGTGGAATCGGATTCTCCTTGCAGCCTCACTGTTATATGATCGAATGTGAAAGTTAACCTGTATCAGAGCCTGGGGACAGTGCCTGCCTTTGTTGAGGGAATATGAAGTTTCACAGTGTTCTAAGACTTCTCTTTCCTCACACTCTTGGACTTGCACGCCTTCATGGGCAGACACAGTCTTTCTGTCACTTCAGTTGACATTGCATTGTCTTAAAACTCTTAACCATATTCACCCACCCTTACTCTTACTCAACTGTATCCTCACCTTAATTGTAAATTTGGCTCACAATAAATAAATACATTTACTTCATGGATTCTTTCCATCCATCACGTACATCTTCCCTCACTCTCCTGTTTTCACTTACCAAAGGACACTCGTCTTGCAAAAGCAGGAGATTGAGCAAGAATGAGGAATAGTAGAATACATCTTCAGGAGATTATACTATACTATACTACTATTTACTATATTACTATTGTATCTTCATTTGTGTTTGATGGTTTGTTAGCAACATTAAGCAAAAACTTACGTATGGACCTTTATGAAAGGTTCACCAAAGGTGTCTCTTGACCCGGCGTAGAAGTGATTTTATCTCGGGACTGATCCAGATCCAACTCCCACTCCGAGATTCTTTTCACTATAGAGTGCTATTGTTGGCCTTTTAGCTAACTTGAGAAAGACAGTTAGCTGTTCGATTCATGGGAATATCCCCTCTGGAGGCTGCCAAACAGTACTTGATCCAGATCTGATATCTCTTCTTCATCTGATGGACAGAATAAGATTTTCATTAAGGGTCATGTTGGAACATATACTGCATTGTTGCAAACAGGCACTCACAAGTTCATGCATATAGTATTAAACATACATATAATGGTATATCTCGCCATGTGTCCCAGATATATTAGTGGGAACTTGGCTTTGCTCTTGTTATTCATTCATATCATGTTTTATGGCTGGAGGTTCAGCATTACAAGGCCCTAAGTCATAGAGGTTCATGCTTCATGGCGTTAGTTTTATAGAGTATTTCTCCCACATTCATATTCTTTTGCTGAATGAAAAGCTTACTGAATGGTGACATAACCAAAGGTAAATAGACGCTAAACACACAGTTGAATCTCTTGAAAGAGAAAAGAGTTTAGTGATGGACCAGATCTTTAAACTAAAAGAAGGCCCGAAACGGGACGGCCTCGTGGCACCGCTGTGACTGCTGCCTTCGAGGCCTGCAGCCCCCTGAATTCAGACCGCTATGATCGGGACATGCCTATTGTATTTAAAACAACACACCTTCTCTCTTTGGTTTGCTGCGGAGGGTCAAAGTGAGCAAAGATGCCTTGTGGATTAGAAGTATCCAGAATATGAAACGACAGCAGGACAAAGATATTTAGTTTCACGATCTTTAGTCTGTTCTCTATTTTTAAAGCTGTTTACCACCATGTCTGATCCCGGGGAAACAGATGGTGGCCTCCCTCTCTTTGAATTTACATGTGAACCATTTGCTCATACTTGTGCTGTAGACGTGTGTCTGTGTTTGTAATCTGTCGCTTTCTCAGTGTACCCACTGTTATTGCACGTCCTTCTTTTAGAGCAAAACCTTTTTGGAGCTTCATAACTTTTCTAAATGTCGGTCCCATCTATGGTTCATTAGCAAAATTAAAAAAGCAAACAGTTGGCTTCCTTTTAGATCATTAACTGTGTTCAGTCTTAAGAGCTGGTGGGGGGGGGAAAGTAACAGGAAAGGTTAGATAACGTGCACTTGAGTTAGCAAACGAAGAAGAAGATTCTGCCTCCTTACGACGCCATCGTTGACGACGACTTCGAGGTCGACCGTACATTTACAGCGCGCTGCAAGAAAAAAAGAAAAGAGATTGAAAAAAAGGCAGACGGGGATTGGACGGACGGGGAAGGTGATGATGCCGAAAACAAACAAGATACAGTTGCTTAGAGAGATCGAGTTAGAGACAGGGAGAGCTGGAGGGATAGAGGCGGTGTTCTAATGACTTCACACCCCATTAGCTACTTAGTGTGATGCGTCACACACCATTATGCTGCCGGGGCAGCAGTGCATGAACGCGTGAAACCGTCCACTCAGCCGGACCTGTCCACCCGCTCCTAACGCTCACTCACTTACAGCAATTAGCGTCTGTGTGTTTGTGTTTCTATGTTGCTTGCATGTGTGCGTCAAAGATAACATCCAGCTATCGCCTCTTTCTAAAAAAAATATATATTGTTTTTTAAGGCGGATAGAGATCTTCTGAATAGACGTGTAGCTGCTCCGACGATGTGGCATTTGAACAGAACTTTGCCATGGCTACCCCGCAGCTCGAGCTGGAAATGTTGTGAATAGGCCTTGGCAGTGCTTTCTTTGTTAGCCTACATAAGGGAGGAGGACCGAGTAGCGTGCTCAGAGGACCCTCCTTAATCACCCTCCTTTAAACAGGCATGCACAGACTCTTGCAAAATGACAAACATGTACACACACACACACACACACACACACACACACACACACACACACACACACACACACACACACACACATGAGGAGATAGGGGAAAAGAAAGGTCTCCCCATGCCATTCCCTGCATGGGCAGCTCCAGTTGGCAGAGTGTGAAGTGTTCCTCTCCAGGACAAGGCCTGCTAACTCAAATCCCTGGCCAGCAGCCACACTCCTCTCCATTACAAACACTGGGCCCATTTATCCAAGTGTCCCCCCCCCCTCTCCAGTCACACTGCCACCCAAGAGGGACTGCCACATTTAATGTTTCAGTCGCCGCCGTAACTGACATCTCTATTCAGCTAATGTTTATTGTTTTTCTCGGGTTGGTTTATAGATATTAAACAGAAGAGTAGCATTTACGATGAATAATAAGAAAAGATCTTACAGTTTTTCCTCTTCATGTAAAGATGTGGGACTTGTGTGAGTTTACCAAAAGCTTTTACCATGGTGTCACTAAGGTTCCACTGCCGACCAGCACTACCAGCAGGATGCCAAACCTGTACTGCTCTCTCAATTGGTTTAGAATTTCGATTTATTAATGCGATAATTTGATAATATTAAGCTTTATTTGTCTGATCTTAGCAGCTTTAAGTTTCTCTGAGGCGCCTCCGTTGGTTGCAAGTAATGGCTACCTTGTGATTGGCAAGGGTGTGAATCAGTGTACAAGCTCCACCACAGCTCCACCTTCCCGTCCAAATGTGGTGAACCTCTGGTTGCAAAAGACGCCTCACACTGGCTTTGTCCACACATTTATAGACAGCTTTGATTATGACATCCCCTATGCACAGTGAATCATTATAACAACAATTAAGTGTTTGCAGACAAAATTGCTTGCAGATGAAATACAACATATTGGTCATTCTGAGAAGGTTGAATTTCCTCTGTATATCCAAAACCAAATAAGAAGCTTGATCCAATTCGTCATGCAATAAAAGGTGAATCAAAGCCTTTTTCATGATTTTAATTCTATGTTTCACAAATGTTTGGTTCCACCTGATAGCCGGGGCTCTCTGCTGACCTTCAGCATCACACCGAGAGATAATGTAATCATGGTCAGGGAGTTACTGCTGTCAGACGTGTCTCCTCCCTGTGATGAACGCAAGCTGTGTGAGCATGTCAAACATCACACACCTGAACACCTGTCTGTTTCTGTCTGCAATACTTCCTCACCCCCATCGTACAGGACTCCAGAGGGGAAGGACATTATCGGGGGAGGGGTTATCGGAGGCTGCAGCGATAGAGAAGCAATCCTCTTGTGCCTTGCGGAGCCCAAAGATGGTGCGTTTGGATCTCGGCACACGGTAGATTGCAACGCTCCGTAATTACATTGTTGCTTTGCTAAAATGGATGTTTAATTAACGCGTCTTTATCAGTGTGTGGTTCTCAGGGTGCGGTAAATAACGGAGATTATTTGACAGTTCAAATATCAATCAAACCTGGCTGACTGGCATCTGTGACAATGGGCACAGCTTGCCATGTGTTTGCCCCACGCGGTGTGCTGTTGCTGTTTCACCGAGGCCTTGCTGCATGACTGTGTGCTGCAGACAGGGGGTGGCCTTTGGTGTCAGAGTCTTCTGTGACCTCCCTCTTCTATCCTCCCATCCTCTCAGTCTCTTCATCTCTTCCTCCCGTTCTCCGAGAAATGGATGCACTTGTATCCACTCGAAGAACTGGCATGCAAAATGTAACTGAGACAGGAGTTTAAAGGGATTGATTGCATTGCACAACATGGATATTTGTTGTGTATCCATGTGTGTGTTTTTGAATGCATCTTGCTTTGTGATTGATATAGTAGAATATTTATACTTGTCGTTAAGTAGATGCTTTTGTCCAAAGAGGTTCCCTCCTCTGCCTGATACAGAAATCCTGTGCACAGCAGGCTGTGACTGTTCAGCCTCTGAACGTGGCCCTCAATGCTGGGAGGAACCAGCATCCTCAGAAATGTGTTCAACATGCTTTTTCTATGACTAAGTATACACAGAATGATTATTACACTATATTATGTTGATATAACCATGTATGTATATAGTCACATTCATGGTCAAATATTCTCATTATTCCACTCTGTTCATTAAACTTTCCAGTGCTTCCATTCACTGACCCCGAGCCTGCTACCTGTCTCCAACTCCCCTCCTCTCTCTCATTCACATTATCTTTCTCTCTCTTATTCCCTCTCCTCTTTTGGACAGAGGTACGGGTGAGATCATAATTATGTGTTGACACACGGCGTTAGCCCGAAGAGCACTCGGATTTTAACTCAAAGTGGGAGTTGTCAGAGCGACAGCCCTTACCGCTCCTAATTGGAGGGGAGGGCCGGGAGGCCCGCCCACTAACCAGGGTGGCAGTTTTAATGAGGTTATGTTTGTACAGGAAGTCAAAGTTGTGACAGGAGGAAATTGTCATTGGCCTGTTAAAAGAGAGCGTCTGACATCTCAAAGCTTCGTCTGTTCACCAATGAGAGGGGTGAGGGGAGGGGGGGGGGGGGGGTGAGGCTCCCCGCACTCTTCCTACAGGTGGAAAAGCAGCAATTAAAACAGAACTAAGTAACTAAAAACAGCCACGGTGGCCACACCAACATGATTACATCGCCAATAAACAACAATCAGGACGGGACAAACTGCTTATAGATGATGATATAGAATGATTATAGAATGATAAGTGCTAAATAAATTACGTAGTCACCCCCTTTGGCCTCACTTCAACAAAACTCTGTTGAAATGGAGCATTTATTACACATACTAAACGGCAATTAACACAATCAGCAGGATTATGAGTGTGTTCTGTCTGTGTCTGTGTGTGGAGAGATGTATTCCCGGTGTCCATCCATGCATGTGCATGCACCCTGTGTTTCAATGCATGTCCGTAGGTACGTCCATGTCGTACGCGGGTGTGCCGTTTTTCAGCCTTTTTCTTCAGGCTCCGAAAATGCGGGTAGAAGGTGTTGAAAGCAAAACTGCAGACTTCTTTGGCTAAAACACTGGCCTCAGTGTTCTCCAGGTGCACCCTGTTGAGAAAAGGCGCTGTTGCCAGAGTTCTGTGGCCGTTGGTCGTCCGCCCTAACAAACAGCCAGTGCTCCACCTTTGATCTGCACCACCCTCAAAGTGAGAATCCCCCCGAGGTCCCGCTTCTATGAAAAAGTCCATTTAGAAAAATGTATTCCATTCTCTCTCTCTCCTGTTATACCCAAAGCCAAAATATTGGCCCAACATATCATTTCAAACAGACATTTATTTGGAATGAGAGCTGTGTTTATTTTCCTAAGTAGTTTTTGAACAGGCTTGAGTTTCATTGATGCTTTTAAGCACACACTTGATACATGCAGGCGCCCAACCAAAATCCTCGCAGACATCATAGCTATTTCCCCTCAGCGCGTCCCTGCACAGACCTCTAGCAAGCTTTATATACACTAGTTTGTTTTGAAGACGAGGGATTTTTTTGGGGGGGAATGAAGACAAGGGTTAGTACAAGAAATACACTATTAGAACTCGTTTGGCTGAGCCATTTTTAAATAAGTAAATGGTGTATTTAATGCTTCTTCTTGAAGATTTTGTTGATAAATGTGTGTGGCACACTTACACACAGTCAGCTCGGGTTTATAGTCACTGTCTTTTTTATATTATGAACTTAAAAGACTCCCATTGTCCAGGGTGACAATACGTGGCTTCAGACAATTAGAGCGAACTCCTTCCTGCCATACGATAGATAAGCATCACCTGCTGGCTTTATAGATTGGAACAGGCCCTCCAAGGTTGTCTGGAGGTCTCCATGTTCAGCTCCCGCATTCACACAAACACAACAGAGCTCGCTTCTATAAGGAGATGGAAAGGAACAAGGTATCTATCGTGACATTGGTTGACATTGGGGTCACGAGGAGTACGATGGGGATGGGGTAGAGAGCGCGGTCCTGACTAGGGCGGGACAAGGTCACCGTGTGTTTTTAAATGGTCTGCAGGAGGCGGTTTGGTGAGCTGACATGGACCACGGAGAAGGAGCTTATCTGGAAACATGGACACCAAGGTGAGAAGGGGCAAAGTCCCATTTAAATCCAATCTGAATTTAATGGTATGGTGAACACGATTCTTTCCCATGTTGCACATCAAAGCTTTGGGATCTGAGCTGAAAAACAAGAGAGCAAGGTGCCTGTTAATAGCTTCTCCATGACAACACAAGACCTCTAAGATCTAGCGAATATATTAGGTGATCCAGAGGCAGGTTTCAGTGATTCTTTTACTCACAACTGAACTCACGAGTGTTGAGAAATATGCAAGTTTTCATGTGAAACTAGATCGTTCTGCTTGTGTCACTTCAACTGCACTTCCTGTTCGTACACGATGTATAGCTTGAGCTACTAACTCTTCCCACGTACGAGGTATTTGTCAATGCACCCTGGTCAGATCTGACTGTGATCTTACCAAAACTCTGACTTCACTCGGCTCGGCTCTCCCACACGACACAGTCATGAGTTTCAGTCCAGAGCACGATAACCCGACGAGAACACACTGATGCTCTTTGTGAGAGACGCTAGATCGTGAGAACCGACACGGAAATTCTTCCACATGTCTAAAAAATGGATGTGCTAGAAAAAATTTATCTGCATGTGTTTTACTGATAACAAATCTCGGAGCGCGCGATTTAAAAAACACAGCACAAGTTTTTTTATTCACGATATCCGACACAATCGAGATTCAGCCGAGCTTCAGCATAAATGATTATAACATCATCATATTGGACTAAAGTATTCTATATCGCTAAGAGTTGAGGTTCAATCATTGCTGATTCATTGCTCTTGTACAAAACAGACTTTGTGAGCCTCGACAGTGATCAACTCTGGTTAAATCAAGAATCTGTAATGCTCTGAGGTCCACTTAGCCTGGCTTCTCCAACATTAATAATGCAGAACATTTTCCTAATGAAGGAACATATTTTTCCTTTTCCATTTTTCTTTCAACATGTTGGATAACTGTGTTAATCAAGGCTTTACTTTCAGATTTCCTCTCTAATGGCATACGCAGCGGAGGGAAAAGGTCACGGTGGTAATAGACTGATCTGTAGTCCTCGGGGAGATTCTCTCCCTCTCTCTCTCTCCCTCGTTCTCCTCCTCTCTACACCTCTCTGTCTTCCTGCTCCAGACGGACCGTCTCAGCTCCAGACATCCTCATCTGCCTCCCACCGCGCTCGGCCCGGCTTTCCAGGATTTCAATCAAAGGGCCAAATATAATTATTAAGAGGTGTAAAACGTATTAATCATTAAATTAGCTAAATGATTCTCCGAGTACGGCCGAGATGAACGACATGCCTGTTCTCTAATGTGATTTGTCTCTCCGGCAGGTGAAGGTCAGGAGACGGCCCACAGTTTGGCAGTTGATGGCTTCTTTTTTTCCTTTTTTTTTTTTTCTTTCATTTCACCAATTCTGCTCGTCTTCACCAATCCAAAACCTTATTATAATACTGGTAATATTAACACATCTTATTGCAACAACAATGTGGATTATATAGAAATAAAAGAAGGCAAGAGCAAACTACCTTGTGTCGGAACAAAACACATCATACGTATAACCGAGGCTTCCTGTCATCATTTCCCTTTTGATGATAGACACTCACCAGCTCTCGAGTTTCGGTTTACCTCTTATCTTGATTTGGTTTGTGAGAACGAAGGAGAGGATATCTGAATCACACTTCCGAAATAACACATATAGCGTATCGCATGAGAACTAGAGATCAGAACTGACTCCTGAAGGCTGAAACTCCACTTGTCCACGTGCACCGAGGCAGCTTTTCATTATTTTGCCACACATATGCAAAATTTAAAGTCTCAACGGCCGGTATTTAACATCATCCCATAGTTTTTATTTAGCCGCCGCACCAGTGCGCTCTCTCTCTCTCTCTCTCTCTCTCTCTCTCTCTCTCTCTCTCTCTCTCTCTCTCTCTCTCTCTCTTATTTATCCTCAGTGTAACAACGCACATCCATTCAAATAAGACAGTGCCAGACAATCAGTAAAGTTATTACTAAGTCTAACAAAGCGTGTCTGGTCCACCAATTGCAGCTGCAGTTAAGGTCAGTGCTGTGGATGAGCAGGCTGGAAGAACCGGGGGGGGACAAGCAAGGTCAAATCAGCCAGATATATAATACTTACTCTTAAAAGCTCCTTTGCAACTGAACATTCTAATTAAATACAAATCAATTGAATGAATCGTTGGGGTTTACATATCAAGTGTTGGATTAGATGTCCAGGTAGCTCCGTGCATGCTTGTGTGGAATTACATACGTCACCGCCTTCATCCATTCCTATGGAGAGTCCTGCCGTACAGATGTGTGTGACATCCACACCAGCGGTGCAGATTACAGTCCCGGGGGATTTAAATAGCGTTTTAATTAATCTGCTCAACTGAATTTAATGAGACATATCAAAGGGACTGTGTGAATACGTGCATGCATGCGTCCATGTGTGCAAACGAAAGCGAGAGTCTCCTTTGACATTTGCAAATGTCTCGGTCTTAGTCAGAGGTAGGTGAAAGAACGATAGGTGACAAAGCGGTTATTTGTGTTTGCCTCAGGATAAGCAAAGTGCACACGTATCCGGTAATCAATCCCCTCTGATATTATTACCAGTATGATTATATGATTAGACTGTGATCAATAGGACATTGATTCCAATGCAAACAAGGGATTAGAGCTTTCTGTGTTCCGTGGACAACTCGGCCTCCTCAATCTGGACATGTTCGACAGCTGGCCTGCGCAACCTTGACCGAGCGTACGTCAATACGGAATTGAAAAGAACATGAAGGTTATGGGAAAATATGGACGATGAGGTTATCAAAAGCTTGTTGTCTTTTCTCATCATATTAGTACGTTTTTCAGATATCACACATTCAGCTGAAAGAGTCAAAGCGAAACAATCAAAAGAAAGTTAGAACAGATGTAACACTCAACTCTGAATATTGTTGCAGCAGATAAACAGATCAGTATATTCCAGCTCCCTTAAAGGAATAACACACTGCTTTAGTGACGGGCAACAATCAGGTCAATGAAGCATCATCATGGTCAAATAGCGAATGCTTCCTCATGGCCCTCTGCGTCTGATTACAACATAAAAGGCACACTTTCCTGTGTTTACGAGACTCAGCAGGCCGTCCATTAACAGCTATGTTAGGCCATGTGGGTCAACACGAGACGCCAGAGCCACGGCTCTGATTTCTGCGTGGGAGGGGCGCATGCACGGCCTCGTGCGTGGTGTGTATTTTAACCCCGACGATGATCTTTCCCTAAACCTCGGCATTTGTTCAAAAGCAAGTGGCTATTATGAATACAACTTTAATACATTATTTTTGCCTGAGTTTAACAATGAAGGCAACAGCTTCCGTCGTCTCAAGGTTCTTCATGACATCATCGTCTCCTCTCACTGTGCACTTCATTTCTTACCCGTCTGTACATATATACACTCGATATGTGTGTGCAGACCTTCCTAGCCCTGTGAAATAATGATGCATTATGCTTCTCATTTTGTGTGACTGTTGTCAGAACGTCAGCGTAGAAGACAACAACAAACATGCAAGCACGCTGCCAGACGTTACACAATAGGCAGACACAACAAAAAACCTTCCCTCCATCACAATTGCCTGTTTCTCTCTGTTCTGCTCTCCTTTTGTCCCGTCCTCATTTGTGATGGTATTTATCTCGGCGAAAGGAAAGAAGAGTCATTTACAATCATTTACATTAACAAAATCTGTATTTTACCATTACAATAACCTTAGACAATAGAATATATCCGGCTCGTTCATTTTCCTGCAACAAATGAACAGAATATACACGCCTCCATTGTTCTGGGTGAAATGTGCCGCAGACGAACCTTCTCCCGCTGCACTTTGTGTAATAGATAATAAGAAGTTGGTGATAAATTCAGCAATACGATTTATCCGCGTGCTTTAATCCAAATCTTTTCAGCATTGTTAGGATCACAATGGTGGTCAACAATGATTTAACCACTTACAATACCGGGGGGGAAACACACCGTCTCAGATCAGGCGTCCGTTTAAGAGGATGCCAGCTCGACTAATGGCAGCTGTGATTTGCTCGGAGGTGGTTGGTCTCCGTGTTCCCGTGTTATCGCAGCCAGCTACCGTCGCAGGAAAGTTTGATGACGGTCCAAGAAAGGGTTTTTTTTTTTTGTAAAAAAATGAAACTCCTCGCAGACAATAGATGTGCCTGTGAAATCAAACACAAGAAGGTTTAATTACACACTTGAATACATAAGTGAAACACCAAAAAAAAAATGAATAGAGGATGAAACGATGTGATGTGGTCGCAGTCAATTTTCATTTCCCCGGGATCTTATAAAGTTCAGTTTAGCTGGTTCTGTCGGCCACCTGGGGGATTGAATTCCACCGACACTCAGGCCCGTAATGAGAAGCAGAACGACACCTCTATATTATAGCTGCTGCCCTACCTCTCTCCATTTCTATGACTTGCTTTAATAAATTACTGTCCAATAAGAACTTTTATGATCTTGGCATATGTTGCCTTTTATAGGTGAAAATAATTGCATTCTCAGATCCCTCTGCCCCGCTCCGAACATGAGAAGAATGAGACTAGCAGAGCCTAAAAAATGAGATAGTTTCACAGTGTCTGCACAAGTCCTTCTCGTTTTGGTCGTAACGCCTCCCCCCTTCGTCTTTCTCGGTTTCCTGGTATACCTTCACAAGCGCCGTGCCCCCCCCCCCCCCCCCCCCCCC
>CAAKHC010013919.1:0-13945 GCA_901007825.1 Macroramphosus scolopax | reverse complement strand
TTTTTTTTTAATTTTTTTTTTTTTTTTTTTTTTTTTTTTCTAGTTGGTTGTCGTTACATGCCATATGAGAAGTCTGGATTACAAAAGTACCTGAACAAATTGCTTGTATATTAGCATGCATAGCTGTTTTGGTATTTACATCGTATTTACACATGTGAACTAAGAAGGGGAAAGATCTACAGTACATTTTCTTTCATGTGTTTCATTTACATTTCTAGAATGGAGAGAACAGAAAGCAGCCTCATACCAATTTGCAGAGTACACAGGACATGCACATGAAACAGAATGTTTGCATGACTGAACAAAGTATGTTGTTTTATTCCCTATCAGTATATATAAAAAAAAAGGAATAGCTCACTTTTCGGAAGAGGCTATACATCTGACCAGTGCTACTGCATTGCATAACACTGATCTATTTTTCCCCTTGTATTGCTGTCTGTATTGCACACCAGTCTCCGAGCACAGGGAGCTTGGAAAGGTTAATTTATGATGTTAACCATGCCGTGAAGGGAAAAGCAAATAGGAAAGAGCATGCACAGCACCGGAGAAGGACATTAAGCTGCGGCTATATCTTTCTCTCTCTCGCTCTCTCCCTCCCTCTATCTGTCCAGTGACAACAGTAGGACCCCCTGATGTGTACAAAGACACGGGGCTATCACAATCCATCATTGTAGACGCACTGAAAACATCTTTCACAGGAGATCAGGCTGTAAGCAGGCACACACACACCACTGACACTTCAGAATATTAAAGAAAAAAAAGATTCTTTAACCTACAATAAACAGTAGTGCTAATAGAATAAATAATAGCAAAATATAATATTACATCACATGTATATGCACATTTAATGGCTTAGCATAAGTGTGTTGTAAGAAGACGTGGATATATTCAGACTGCAGATGATGTTTGTAATATCGTGGATGGGAACCACCTCATGGGGCGTTTCAGTTGTGAAGGATATTGCTCAGTAAGTAAGAATAACATCAGTATAACATCCTCGATTCTCCCCACGACTCGAGGTCCATTGTCCACCTCCAGCTCATTTACACTCATCCTCTAATAAAGGCAATCAGCTGCACTGTATCCTCACCGGGGGTCCATAAACACTTGATTTCACATTACCGCCTTTGATAAAGGAGGGAAGTGACTCCAGGAGCATGTTAATGTGCTTCCCCATGAAACTTATCTCTGAATGGGGTCACGGAGGCCAAGTGGCACGGGGCTGATCGCCATTGCAATAAGACCCTAGAAGCTGTTAGTGCAGCTTACGGCCCCTCTGACAATAATGGAGCCGGCCCAGGCCTGCTTTTGGATAATCAAAGCCTACATCCAGGCCCATGTGGGAAATAATGTGAACATTTACTGCGATACAATTGAAATGAGGGGCGGGCACAAATTAACCTGTGGTAACAGAGACGGGGCTCATTGTGATAGGAATCATCCATTTTTAATTGTCCACCACCAGAATATTTTGAAAGCATGTAAAAAAACTAAATTCTGATCTGATCCACACCATTGAGGCGTTCTTCCACTATTAAAATATAGTAATACAGCCTGTTCTGTCACAATTTAAAGGGAGCTAATTTCTTAAAACATTTTCAAGGAACGCACTTGTGCCAAATATGAATACATTACTCCATTTCGTCAGGTATTTGTGATAATACAGTATAATTATGTGGACTAAAGACGAAAGCTTTTGAAGGGAAGACTTTGATAGCATATGGTTGTCCCCTGCTGTCTCACACTCTCTGCTTTGTGGGGGGCCCAGAAGGGCTACATGAATAACTTTCTGGATGCAACTTTTCACTTCACTAAATCTGCAGGATTACACCCTTTCCACAGCCCGGACGACGGCGTGCATCCTCATACATTCGTAATCTCCACTTTAGACCGACCCTTATGTCCACCCGACGCCGTGCGCAGCCACCGGAGTGATGGTGAAATTATCATGTCTTCACAATAAGCCGGCTCCAGCTTCCACAAAGTCCATTCTGTGTTTTCCATATACATTAGCTTCATCAATTGTGTTTCAAATTGGAATCTAGTTAAGCTGTTTCTCCTGCCATTAATTTTCTCTCTTTTTTTTTTTCTGGCTCAGGTGCAGGAGAGTAAATCAAGCTGTCAGAAACCAGACTGCACAGCTAAACGTTGCAGGCTGAAATGCCACCTGTCCACAGCTTCTGGCGATCTATCATTTCCTCATTTATTTATTGCCATAGCTGAACCACGGGTATTTGTAAAAACCTCCTGCTTTACAAACTGCACTTTGATACAATCCTATAGAACAATTGTACACATTTCTACTACGGCACAGGTTTGTTTTAAGCGTGTGCTTTCCTCCATTACCTAATCACATGCTAAAGATTTGGTTTACAGCATTTGTCAATGGTATTAGTCTCAGGTCAACCCAGAGCATTTATTCCAATTGAAGCATTCCAGTTAATCCGATTCTCTCTGTTCTTCCCCCAATCTTCTTGGGAGCCCGTCTCATCTCATTGGGGGGTACGATGGCTAACTGCTCACCCAGAGCATGAGCTTATGTGCTGGCCAGAACGGGTTGGGAGGAAGGGCTTTAAAGGCTCTATTATCCATCCCTGTCATTAGCTATGTGACATAAGGAGGTCTGCTCTGTCTGGTCATTAGAACAAACTTCATCCACTGTCTCTATACGCACGTCACTTTAAATACTATATGATCAAAATACCTAAACAAGTAAGCAGCTCCATGAGTAATGCCTTGTACTATTTTAATATTATACCTGTGAATCTTTTCTCCGGTTTGCCTGGGGGGGGTCAGGATAAGAGCAGAGCAGTTGCCACAGGTTGCCGCACAGTAATCCTTTGACCTTTTGACCTCACACCCACTAGCCCGACCATGTCTGGCCTGAGGTCACGGTTAATCAGATACCCCGCCAGACACAGACACACTCTGAGTGTGTGTGTGTGTGTGTGACACGGAGGACAAACACGTTTTATCTTATTTTTGCTGTGAGACAACACATGTGCACTTGTTCCCAGTTCATCCAATGCGTCTTTTTTACTGATGCACGGCCTCCTGCGGCATCTGTGTGACATGCAGCTGGATTCCAAACAAGTAGTGTTCACCTGCTCTCAGGAGGCGTGTGACTGATCCCTGCTTGCAGCCACAACTGGTCCAGACTCTAACGACTGTTATGAGCGTGTCATTTCGGACCACATGACATCGCAAATAGGAACGACTTAACACAGTAAATGGTGATTGCAATAAACTTTTTGCAGTTCATCTATGGTTGAGGTCTGGTTAAGAGCAAAAGGTGGCCAAGTGTTTCGCTCCTGTGTTTACTTTGTCACCTGATCCCGAGGGGGAATCTGCCTCAGTGGTCCACAGACGTACGCCGTACATACACACCACATACACCACATACACACACTCCAATATTCAGAGATAAATAAACATACATACAGTGTGAATGTCTCAAACTACAAAATGCTGTCTGAAACGGTGAAGCACCTCAGGAGCACGATATCATTTAGCTCGATAAAGAAATGGAGGAAAGAATTTGGTGAGTGCAACCAGCAAACAACGAGGTCTACTGATTCAGTGGGGCCCATCGGAGGGAGGTGGATGAGAGAGAGGCAGAGGACAGGGCCCAATAGGGGGTAAATCTGAATCCATAGTGCTCTATATCCTTCAAATCCCTGCCCCCCTCCACCCACCCACATATCCATCATGTTAATATACCTACAGCATGGCCAACTGGGTAATATATCTTTGACCTGTGATTACACTAACAGCTTATTGTTTGCACACTGAACAATCCCATTATGTTGACGATCTGTTTACATACAGCCTTGCTGTTTAGATTAACATTGTGAGTGTGTGTGTGTGTGTGAGAGAGAGAGAGGGAGACAAAGAAAGAACTGGGATTTGCCTGTATGTGTTTATGAACACTTGCACGCATTATATATATATATATGAAGGTGTACATGTTTGCATGTTAATGTCACGATCCCGGTCAGGGTCATTGCCAGATATAAGCACACACGCCGCCTGACTGTCAGGGCACAGCCAACCGGTAACTTAGCAGCTGCATTCAAACGCACAGAAAAAAAAAAAAAAAACTGATCAACTTGTCACACGATTCCGAGAGCTTCACAGAAACGGGGCTTTGTTTCTACATTTACATCTCGAGGCTCAGAGCAGATCAGCATTGGCTCAACGTGTTTATCCTGCCATCCAACGCATCATCACTGCGATATACATTTTCATCCTTCCTGGATTTTTAACCCTCTTTAACCAATCACGGCTGAGTCTTACGTCCTAATTTCAAGTTTGTTTACATGTTAACTTTAATAAGGAAGATTCCTTTGTTGGCCTCAGTCGGTGAGTCTGTGACTAACGTGGTTCAGTCTTGGATATAGTGTGTACTATTTTTAATTATTGTCAGTCAAAAAGTAAACGCACCTATTATACAGAAGTGCAGCTACAGAGTACAGCTGTCATGGACGGACAGAATCTTTGGAGTAGAAGGGCAACAGGTATTTAACCAGAGGGCTGAACATCTGGTTGAGCTGAGGGCCACGCTCATTAGCAGAAAGTTAACGTCAGACAGGACATGAGGTCATGACAGCCCAGAGAGCTGCAAAGCAGGCGAACAGTTTGAGGTCAAGGAGTTTTTGATCCCTCCAAGGTGGCTGCCGGTCAGAAAAAAAAGTATATTTCACAGGGGTAGACAGACCTTCAATTTTGGATCTTTGCTTTCCCTCCGCTCCGCTCTTGGATTTATCTGGCAGCACGTAGACTCATTGAGATGTGCAAATCCCTTTGACGCAGGATGAATAGACAGCTGCTGGCAAAACGCCCTATGCCACTTTGTGTGCTGCCATTTAATTGGAGCGCCCCAGTTTCCTTTCCCCCCTCGTCTCTTCTTCCTACCCGTGCTTCACTGTGGCCAGGTTCTGTCTGACATCAAAGGTGAGGTTGTGTCCCCCCTTTCCAAGAGTTTAAAACAGATTAGCGCCGCACTGCAGGCCACCTGACTTTGGAGGACCATTCACAATAGGAACAGGTGAGGTAAAACGATTCCATTCATGTAACTAGTAAGATGTAAAGGTGATAAAAGAGTTTGAAAATCCAGTGACTTGGCCTACCTGCATATAATCTTTTAACAAAAGGTCACGTTCCATCTACGCCTCAACATGCAAAGTACAGCTTCTGTGACTATACATAGTGAATATACTGTACATATAGACAGCAGTATATCTGAGCGCCGCTGCGTATGATCGTGAATCTGTATGCATGCGCTGGACCGGCTGTGCGACTGTGTTTGTGTCAAAGTGAACAAGTGGTTTGTTTTGTTTTCCCCCCAGCGTTAAGTCCATCAGTAGCATTAAATGCTGAGCGACACTCTCCCCGTGAGACTGTGAGGACATGCAGCGGTGCACCGTACTGTGGGAAGAGAAGAGGAGTCACTGGAAAGTCATGATATCCTTGATGCACAGCACACACACTAAGAGGTAGAGGATGCATGAAGCTGGAGATGAGGTGTTCCACAAGCTAGTATCTTCCCTGTTGTCCATGCAAAGGTTTTTCTGTCTTCACCGTCGAGGGTTAAACCTTTGAGGTTGACTGGTCACTGGCTTGGCGTATAATCTGACAGTCCATTTGGTTATCTTTAATTGTCCGTAGGAGACAGAGGTCGAAAAGTCCTCGTGTCCAAATCGCAATCGAGGAAGTTTAACGTCCCCCCTCGTGTCGGCTCAGTGTCCGAGCACTAAATCCAACCATGCACAGAAAGGAAGAGCAGCCCTCGCAGACTGACTACAGCACATCACAGCCCTCACATGGGGAGGAGGAGGGCAGTTACTGCAACGGGAAATAACAAAAAGGGACATATCAAATGAAATATTCATTTGAAAGAAATATTTTGTGATTTTTGAAGGAAAAAAAAAGAGGTTGTATTGTCCATTTCAGCTCCACCATGTGTTTCCAGGTAGTCTGAGAGTACCGTGAACCGCTGCCTTGTACTGATTGTAAGGTAGCAAAAACAATAGCTTTACCTTTACAGCTAATTACGCAACCTATTCAAATACATTGGATAAACATCCAGATACCCGTGACTATTTCTTTAACTATCAGAAAACAAGTACAAATTGTTTTTAACTTTTTCCAAAAAAAGGATTTCTGATATACTAGGGGAAGTGGTAATGATGCACTATACTCTGTTCCATGCTGTTGTCTTCAAATATCTCTATTTACACGTACTAGAGAGGAAGACTAGGCTGTTATGTAAAGAGAATAACAACAATAGGAGGTAACGTTTTTTTTTTTTGTTTTTTTTCACAATTCGTAGAGAAACAAAATTGGAAATGATAATTACATGGTTGCCGGAGGAGGTAAGACAAATACTGGCTTCATGTGGAAAATAGTGACGCATGAATACCCTATCCACAGTCGTGAAGGTTTATGAGATGGTGACTTGGTATGTCTCTTACATTAGGAATAAGAATAGGGTTTTATTATGATCTATTTACAGAAGCATGCGTCAATGCAGTTCCCAGTGAAGAGAGAAGAGTCCTCAGGATGTTGTCATCTGGTGCGTATTTCTGGAGTTGTCAACCATCTCATGATGAGTCTTTCTGTGTGTTTTTTTTTCTTTCTTTCATTTTTCATAGAAAAAAGCCGGAGGTAAAATATCAGGGAGGGCAACAGGAGTAGTAAGAGGCTTTTTAAAGAATTTCGGACTTGGAGGGATTTCAGCAGGTCGTTTGTTCTTCAGTGAAGTCATTTTTGAATGTTGTGCTTTTGTAGTTGTCTTCGTGCGATTGGTCAGCTGCTCTGATGTCATCACTGCTCGGTCGTCGGGGTTATCTGTCAACAGAAAGAGGGAGGGGGAAAAAAAAAAGAGAAAAGCGTGGTCATTCAACTGTGACTCAGACAACCAGTCTAACGGACACTGGAGTGTGTGTGCGTGTGCACACACACACACACACATGTAGCACGAGACAGCGAGCGTCCACATCACGAGCTGTATAGGACTCTTGTCTACACTTGTCTCCGCACCGAGAGGTTTGCGGTGACACACAGTGAGTCACGGTCCCAGTGTTTTCTTGTTGTGGGGAGTGCTCCGCTGTCACTCGTGCCAGTGTAAAAACAAAGGCGGAGTGACCACCCTGTGAGTGTACACAGCAAGCCCACTTGGCTGAGATTCAGACTGACAGTGGCGACAGCATGGAGGGTGACTCTTTAATCAGCTTCAATTAAGGCCAAAGCGAGACGAGTAAACTCACTAACAGTGGTGAGTCTCCACCGTGTCTGCATACCTTTATGTTACTCAACATGTTACACCTCATCAAAAAGACTAAAATACATTTTTTTTACGTGCTTTGAAAAAGTTTCATTAGACCCCATCTGTAGTTCGTGCACTCAGTATGAGATGATTCATACAGCCAGGAGGACGGAGTTGTTGTTTGGCCATTAGCCACAGAGCTCCAATTATATGACCCCATTGTAAAGGGGTCTATACCCTGCATGCATTATAAATCATCATAAACAAAGGAAGTATTGACATTTCATTGCATACTAGTAAAGCTCCACTCATGCTTGTAAAATCTTAAGTTATTATCTCAATAGAATACATTGTTGTTTTGATTTACAATAGACATTTGACTGACATATTCACTGATTTATTTCAAACCAAATAATTGTGTTGATAAATTATATCATTTATTCTGAAGAACATTATTACATTATTATGATCTGTTATTCCTATATGAATTCACTCACACACAGTGCAGCTATGCGAGTGGCCCGTCTCCATATGACGTTTATCACTTATCACTACAAACTTCATGTCTCTGTACTGTCCACCTCCTGCACAGCGGTGAGCCGTGCTCTCCGAGCTAATATCCTCACAACCGAGATCGCATTGCCCCGGGGCGTGCTACATCCACTCTCTGAAAACAGCAACAGTCGAGACCGCGGCCCCTCAAGACACGATGCGGTCCCAGGGTGTGTGATAACAGAGTGTGTGATGGGAATGGAGGGGCCATTTGGACCTGCAAAGCCAGGTGTTAGCACTTCAGTTCACTGCCTCATCAATAATTGACAGAGGCAAACCAATCAGAACAATTTGCTCCCCACAGCGAAGTGCTAGAGCAGCCTAACACCGGTGAATCATTAATGAGGCAATTAGCTGAAATGGTTAGACGGTTAGCCCTCACTGGCAGCGCTCCTGTGACGCTGCTGCGTACACAGGAGCCGCGCATGATGTTGTGATGTACAGGCCAACACAAGTTGAGGGAAGTGTACAGAGGAGTCACACAAAACCGTTTGAAGACGGGGCTGAGCCTCCCTGTCGGAGCGGGGATGGTGTCGGGGATGCCAGCTGTCCGTCTGTTGACCACAGCTCAGAGCGCCAATAATGGGAACAAACCCAATTGGCCATTACCAAGGGAGATTGACCTTTATTGGTTGTTGTTACCATCACACAGACCGACAGGAGACGTCTCCGGGGTGATCCGAGTGTGGGAGAGCCTTTATGGACGTGGATAAAACTGACCTCAGTGACATCACTCAAACATGGGGAGCAACAACAACAATAACAGCAAAGATGGAGTTTGCCTTTGAAGCGCGGAGATCCTGGATTGTTGTTTGAGAGGGAGATCAAAGCCCCCGGGGAGCTGCTCACAAAGCCTCATCGATCGGCCATATTGGAACCATTTCATAGCTTATCGATGCTCCTCCGCCTGCTTTCTCAGCCCCGTGTCCAGTACAGGCTCAATTAAACCATCAACCTTGATCTAAGGAATAAGCCATGCAAACCTAGATTAGTCCTAAACATGCACCCACACACTCCCGTATACACAGTAAATGTACTTATCACTTTTTGTTTTGTTTTGGGGAAATGAGATTAGAAAATATCATGTTTGCTGCTCCTTCATTTACAGCTTTTTTCCCCTCCATGGAAATAAATAAGAGACTTTGCTTTTTACGCTTGCAATTATCCTAATGCATTCCCGGTTTCAATATATCTTTTGTGAAGGAAGGATTTGGAATGAGAGTGAGAAGGGTAGAGAGAAAGGGAGGTGGCCAGACAACAAGAAAGACAGGAGGGGGAGGAATGCATAAACTTAACTCCAAGGGTCCATTTCTGGTGGAGAACGGTACAGTGGGCGGTTGGGTGTGTGTGTGTGTGTGTGTGTGTGTGTGTGTGTGTGTGTGTGTGTGTGTGTGTGTTCGAGGTGTTGGCCCACTGCTCCGGTGTGTGTGTGTGTGCTCACTGTGTGTTGGCATGTTCACTACCTACGGACGGGTCAGAGAGGAGCTTCTCCTCGTCGGAGGATTAAAAGCAAAAAAATAGAAGAAAAATAAACTAAAGAAGAGCCCGAGAACTCTAATGTGTATAATTATTGGAAACTAAATCTGAAAACTACTTTGAGAATACTCCACTAAAAGTCAATGTCCTGCTCTGAAAAAACATTTTTAAAAGGATTATTACTAACAGATTATTACTCATGCATTCATGTAAAATATGTGATTTTTCAGGGGCTAATAAGTCGTTCCTAAAAATATCACTGTGGTAGTCACAGTAGCCTCGAGCATTGTTTCTCAAAGGTCCCCGGAGGGGGTTCCAGGGGTCCCGGGAGAGAGGGGAATCACGATACATCCATCCAGATGTAACACAATGACGAAATGCATTATTATTATGGGTTTTAAGATTAATAAACTCTTATTATACATCGTCAGTTTGGGGCTCATATACTGCAAAACAGTGAGAATCACTTCTAATTGGTGGTATAAAGGGCTGATGTGTTTGTATGTGCGTCGATGGGGCGGGGTGGTGGTGTACCGCCGGTCCAGGGCCACTTTTTAGACCCGGTTCGTCCCTGCGTTGTTCAGTTTATTCAAGAAAACCATATCAAAAACAGATAATATGATATATTCAAATGATATTATATTACGTCTGTGACCCCGTAAGAATTGCTTTGGAGAAACCAGCACACGTCATTGATTGGAAGCTGAGTCCTTCCATATTGCTGATATTGACACTTGTGTAGATGTTGTGGACATCCAGCTCTGTTTAATGATTGCTATCCTCTTTTATAGCCCTCTCAGGATGCCATCAGGAAAACAGGAAATTTGCAGTACGACTTGAGAGAGTCATAAGCGATGCACCTATGTGTTTTGAGATTAAAATGTAATTAGAATAGTAAATCAATATTTATTAAACAGCAGTGCAAAAACAAATGAGTTAGTAGTCAGGTGTAGTCAGGTCATGTAAGAACTCGCTGGGTGTGGAAGTCTCAAACTCAGATAAATAAACCTGTAGACAACTGAAATATGTTCATAATTACTTTAAAAAATGAATTGAACATACTGCACATCACTGAACACACACACTTGCTTTTACTTCACACATAAAGGTATGAAACCCCGACTCAAGACCCCTTCCCTTTTCAAACCACACTTTTTGAATGAGGAGTCAACATGTTTGCATTTACTCACCACAGCTTCCCCTCAGTTGTGCTTTTAAGGCTTTAATGTATGCAGCAGCTACGCTAGTAGAAAGAAAACACCCAGAAACACCCTGAACCTCTCACACACACATACTGAGAGCACAACGGGCCGCACCGTCCGTACCTTTTCTCTGGATAATGAAAAAGAGAGGACGTTAAAAGCTTAACGCTCTTCTCCTTATATTGTTTAAAAATTGCTCGACATATAAACGGCCGAGGCAAACATTGGTTGGCCTCAATTATGCATTGACAATAAAGTTATGAGCTAGTGGCTGAATTATTGATGCTGGCACGGGGAACAAGAGTATGTTGGCAACGTGTCACCACTTTTTTTTGCTGATGCTTCGTCTTGTATTGATATTTTTTTTTTTTTTCATCTAAAAAAGCCCATGAAGTCTTGATCTGTGAAATATGGAAGAAAAAAAAACACAGCAAGAATATTGGACATTTAATGTAATATTACTGGAAGAGGAAAACACTGAATAACATAACGGACACATACAAATAATAACAGAAATATGTTGTGTTGGGCGATGTCACTGCGATGTTGCATTCTCTCTTCATGTCATTCTATAACTTGCTTTATGTCAACATACTGTATACATGGACATATATGTGTGTGTGTGAGAGTTTGGGACACACACACACACACACACTGTGCAATAATATTTTGGCAGTTAGAGATAGGAGACACTTTGGTTTGGTCCAGTAGGTCAATATAGAAATGCTTTGTACAAAGTTGACCAAGTAAATTAACCGTCAAATAGAACTTAGTGGCCCTGGTTATCCCATCTGGGGGATGTGTTTATAGACAAACCCACCACAGTCATTTAATACATAATCTGCTTTGTAAAGTTATGCAGTCATACTGACGGTAAAATCAGCGTTTTGTTTCAATATCATAACTGTTTTCATTTTTTATCAAGTTGTATATGAAGAAAATGTAAAAAAAAGATAATTTCTTTGCAAATTTTCAAACAATTTCTATTGTTATATTGTACATCCTTCTGAATGCTGCCGTGATTAATTTTGAGTTTGAAAAGTTTCTCTCTCTTATTAAAATTATTTAAAAATGTAAATAGTTTAAAATTGTTTCATTGCATAACAGTGAAAAATACCAATTATATTATATGATTGTCTTAAATTAATTAGGCAAACACAAGTTGAAAGGGTCGCTGACATTTTCAGCCAGCATTAAAAAAAGCTCTATGAATCATATGTCTAAACACTAAAAGGCTGGGAACGATTGACAAAGACAAGGAGATCAAAGAGACAGATACAGAAATGAAACTGAGGTGAGGAGGGTTCCTGTGAAGCTGCTCATGAAGCAGTATGACTGGCCTCAGCCTGCGGCCAGTCCCAATCACAGATGGAGAATATCCCCTCGCATGAGTCCCTGAGCAGCACTCACAGTTAATGCAGTGTTACAGGGCCGAGGCTGCTGTGGTGGATTCTTGAGTAAAAGCAACCGCAGGTCACGTCTCTGCTTCAGTCGTACATGCCTGCCGCCCACTCACGTGTGGCTTCAGAGGTGCCAAACAGCCTTAAACAAGCATTCGGATACATGTTCTGCTCTTCGTCAGTTTCGTGTCGGCTCATGACGCGGCGTGCTGAGATACTTTTTTTTTTCCGATGAATGACAGATTTTATGTTTAACTTGCGGCCAGAGGACGCCGTTAACCTTTCCACACCTCCACAACCGAGTGTGTTTTCCACCTCATTTGTGAGGTGTGAGATGTACGCTGGTAGTGAGTCTCCCGTTCTCGTCCCGTGATGCCGGTCGGTGGAGACGGCGCTGAGGACATCGATACCCATCAGACTGAAATAAATACATTCATCAAAGCCTGATACATGCACGCTACACACTGCTACAGCATGTTACGTCTGATTGGAGGCAGATATACTCAGGGTTAGCCCCCGGCTGTAAGCTACAACCCCACAAATGGTCCCGTAACTCTCACATCGTCGTTTTCTACGGGTTCCAGCAACATGACGACCAGCTTTACGGCTCTTTATGGCAAAGAAAGAACAATTATTTTTGCCTGTATTTCATTGAAGAAAGAAGAAAAAAAAAAAAACCCTGTTCCTTATGTTCTCCCTCTGCTGCAGATAAAGAACAGGCGTTTGAGTAATTATGGTGCATTATCGCCAAGGAACATTTCATTGCTACATTTGAAACTGTGTAGTGAGCGGTGACAAACGAACGACCATTTTAATTTCTGTCAGGAGGAAAAACACATGGCTGGAGCCAATGAAGTCATCTCTCTCATTCTGCCACTGACTGGGACCATCTGGACCAAATAAAGTTTTCCTTTTGAATCAACAGCTGTTGGAAATTACACAGGAACACTCATTCTCTCCCCCCGCTGTAGAATCATCCATGTTTGTTTTACACTTTAGCGCCAGATTTGATCGTCGCTCACGCACCGAAGCAAAATACAAGTCTTTCAGAATGCACCTGTTTGTCCTCAACGTGTCTCCCTTGCTCTTGCTTCTCCCTCTCCAGCCCTCCCCAGCGCGCGGCGGTGATCGAAGTGTTGGCCACGTCAGTCAATCTGTCAGCGGCTGACAGTTTTACAACACATGCACTATACTGATGGGTACCATCACTCAGTAACGATTGCCCTCCACGCTGAAATCAAAAGACAAGAGAGCGAGAGGGGGACGTAAAGGACTGAAGAAATGGAGTTCAAGTCAGTTGAGTAAAAATAACGGTTTATGTTGCAGCCGGAGGAAAACAGTCAGTTTTATCTCAGTTTCATCAAATCTTTTTTTTTTTTTTTCTTCTTCATCATTGTCATAAGGTTTCGCAATTAGAGGTGAACTCCCCCTCCGTGCTGCAGAGACAGCTCTCTCTTTCCACTGGCCAGAGTTTGTTCCACTCAGCCGTCAGATCTTTAACACTTCATCTCAACCTGGATTATGATCATATTTCCGAGCATTGAAATATTTTTTACCGATAATTCATATAAATCACAGACAGTTATGTGTGTTAAAAAAATATGTGTTTAAGATATAAAAAAAAATATAAAAGGAGAGACAGAAATACTGCACGACTCGATGCATGCAAGAGGAGTGAAGGAGGAGCTGACTGGTGTCATTTACAGCTTCCTAAAATATCATAAGTGCTTTTGGTTTTGACAGAGAAACAAATGTTTTAAGCACAAGTAGGAAAAGAGACTCTAAGAGGGAATATAAAGTCATTCATCCCATTTACAAACATTTTAGTTTTCGTTTTTTTTACACCTGCAAGTTGACAGCAGACAAAGACGAGACAAACGTCCCTGCTCTGACCTGACGGCAGGAAGCCACAAGCATGCACATCCGAGCCTTTAAGGACCTGACCATGTGTGGTTTCAGCAAAATGTACTTACAAAAGAAAAACCTGAGCATGAAATGTGTTTTTATATTTATTGTGCAAAAATAAAAATAACACCGACAGGAACTTT
>CAAKHC010013916.1:0-13843 GCA_901007825.1 Macroramphosus scolopax | reverse complement strand
TATGTACTGTATGCATTAATATGTATGATGGATGTAAAAAAAAAAAAAGAAAAAATGTATATATTTCTAAGTACAATAATTTATCTGACAGGTGTAAATATAAGTGCAAATAAGTGTGCAGTGTTTTACTTTTTTTATACTTTTTTTTATATTTATATTTCTCATTTAAACGAAAATGCCGTTTTAGGACAAAAGATGCAACGAAATTTCGTTCATATGTGCACTGTGTGTATGTTGTGAGTGACAATAAAGTTTTGAAACTGAACTGATAATTCTGAAAAGGTGATTTTCTACAAATGCAGTTAGACAGTTTTTAGTTGTTTCGGTACGACTACAGAATCCTCTGATATCACTGCCACCGCCTGTCAGTTGAAGGTGAAACACCACGTCTGGATCTGCTTTCCTTCCTCCGTCAGTGCAACCACTCTGATACGACTGTTGACGTTGCTGCTACTACCACTACAACCATCTGGTTACCTTCTGCAGGAGCCAGTTCAAGTCAAGGACCTGGAGACTGTGATGAGGTGATGAGGAGGATGACTTCGGATGTGAAGAAGAGGTTCGAGAGCAACGGCATGCGTTGAAACAGTGGACATGGAAGGAGGAAGACTGTTGCTGTGTGGAATCTGGGAGGAGTTCCAACACGTTCTGTGTGGTGGAGACGAGTTGCTGTAATGGTGATGGACAGTTTGACAGATGAGATCAGGCAGGAGTCTCGGCGGAGTATGATGTTCACGAATGACATGGTGATCTGTAGTGAGAGTAGGAAGTAGATGGAGGAGAGCCTGGAGAGGTGGAGGTACGACTGGGGAGGGAGGGGATGAAACGCAGGAGGAGCAGACAACACACACACACATATATATATATATATACATATATATATATATATATATATATATATATGTATAGGTGTTGAGGACAGGGAGGACCGCACAATGTTGAGGATGCAAGCAAGCAGTAGTGGAGCCGAAGGTGAATGAGCTTGTTGGGTTGAACTGTTTGAAGAAACGGGGAGGGGGGGGTGGAGTAGAGAGGGTCGACATGTTGGAGAAGGCTGGACGGAGTGTTTTGCGACCAAAATGTGAAGGGAGGTTTTACAGGATGGTAGTGAGATCAGCTATGATGTAACGACAGGAGGCGAAGCTGCTGCAGGAGGGGAGAGACGAGGACGGACGGGATTAGGAAGAAGCTAATTAGGAGGACGGCTCAGGTTAGACGGTTCTGGAGACAAAGCGAAGGAAGACGTGCTGATGAGGGCCGATTGGTGTTTTGGGAGAGAAATGCTGAAGATGGCAAGAGGACGTTTCCAGAGGTGCGAGGGGGAGGACAGGAAGGTGACAGAGGAGGATACAGAGGACAGGAGGAGATGGAAGCAGATGATTCACTGTGGCTGCCCCGGATGGGCGAAGCAGAGGGAGGAAGACGTTTGCTTTTTACATAAACTCTAAATGAAGTCTAATTATGTCAGACCAGCTCACAAACATCTCCATGTGTGGAAAGAGACAATTGGACAGACTGGAGGAAAGGGAGAGAGAGAGGGGGGGGGGAGCATGTGGTACCCGAGATCCAAACTCCTCTGTGTTTCTGTTGAAGACTTTCTGTGCCATTATAAATGTCCTAACACCGTCTGATGGGACTGTGTTGTTTGTGCGAAAAAAAAAAGCTACTGTTAAGTGGATTTTATTGTTCTCCTTCATCCTCTAAATCCCTTTTGTTGTTTTCTTAGCTTTGGTAGATGAAGAATAATCACCGTGGAAGGAAACGGGGTGTTTCATTTATAAAGTACATTGAAACAGATGTCGACTCTAACCTGAGAATTAAGGAGTCGACTGCATTTTCGTTCCGAATCTGCTGATCCACTTTTAAATGTGATTTTTTTTTTTTTTTACTTATTTATTTTCAAGCGCTGCAGCAGTGGGGAGAGATTTTACCAAAGCTCTTCAGAGGCGCCATTTTCATCTTCCTCTGCAAACACGATGCCAAAGTGAAAGGTACATTGGTCTCATAACTGTCTGCAGGACTTCATCCACAGGAACAGGAAGTAGATGGAGATGATGTTGAATGCAATCAATAATTGATTCACTTTAGACTGGATGTATTTTGGATGACAGAAATACAAGTCACCCTTCATACGGTGTTATATAACTATTAGTTACACTAAACACATCAGGAATTACATCCTCACCATGTTTGTAACAGATCTGTACTTCAAGGTTTCAATATTACTAATTCCCTATTTTATTAAACCTCCTGCTGATAGTTTGTCGCTCAAAAATTGCTCTCCTGGGACAAACACACGTCTTATAACCGAAGGATTCCAACTCCCCCGGTGACATGAAGTCGGATCATCACAGCAGGAGGCAGATTATTCTTTACTTAGAATGGAAGTTGTCTTTCAGCTCCGAAAGGATCAAGGGATTCAAACTATCACCTCGCTGAGGCGGAGACGAACCTCGTGGCAGCGCACGCCGGCTGCAAGACAAAACAACACGGGAAACGTACACACACACGATCGGGAAGGAAAACAAGCTATGGAGTTAAAGATTCTGGTGGTAGCAGAGAGTCAAACATAGCAGCGAGGTAAAATAAAGCTCTGCAGGGCGGCTCCGCTGGTCAATAGCAGCGTTTCATAATGGAAGCTTTGTGCAAGGATCTGGCGAAGCCTGAACACCAAGAAACCACCAGCAGAAACAAAGAGGAACTATTTCAAAGCTCCTTCGACATCACTCAATATATCGAGTATTTTATCCCTTTCTTAGAGTCTCTTCAGTACGAAGTGCAAATACTCATGAAGTAGACCTCAAACAAGAGGACAGTTATATTAATATTAATACAATCTATTACACTGTCGTTTACCACTGTTTGTATGTATTTTAAAGTCATTTTAGGCACTAAATGTTTCATGTGGATCCTCCAGTTAAACATCAAGTGTTTCTTAGCCGCCCTCTGACGCTCTCCAAGGTGCTGGTCCAGGATCCAGGAGGTGTTCATCTCCTATAGTTAGCTTGTTGATCATATATCACCCTGAGACGACCGTTCAGTGTGTGAACAGCAGTGATTTGTGGACAACCTGCTCTACCTGTTGGCCGCAGCAGCTCCTGCTGGTTACCAAGTACCTTACCAGGTGTTGTATCATCAATGGGTCGTGTATTGTATTACCAAGAAGCTTCACTAACAAGCTTTCCATGAGCACTGCCACCAGACTACGAGCATCCTTTAGCTGCAAAGGTTATTGAGCTCAGCTTTTAGGATTCTTGGCTGGTGACACATTCACAGACGTGTCATGTTGCCGATGTGGGAGGTTTCCAAGTGCTGCTAAGGCCCAGTGGCCACATGCGTGGACAGCACCTTTTACCTCTTATTTCCAAAATTGTGTACACTACTGAATTGGGGTCTTGTGGCCACTTATGCGGCCACTTATACTGCTGTCTGGTGGTGTCAGAAGAGTGTTACATACAATGGTAAAAATTCAAGATGGAGGTTAATACGAGGGAAGATTCAAGTGGCCACTCCAGACACAAAAATCGACCAGGTAAGAAGTCCTGCCTTATTTTATGGCTTATTCTTCTTTAGATATTTATATAAGCGTTGGACATTTGTCATGATAAGCAAAGTTGGAAAAAAAAAAGGTGTAAAAATAAGAAAAATGTCGCTAAACATGAAGTACACGTTTGTGTACTTATGGACTGAAGGACTGAAAACTAATATACTAGTAAACATGCACGCATGTAAAATGAGAAAGCAAGTATATCTGGTGCAGCTAAAAGGCTGTACATTGTCTAAATGTAATACATAACAATAACACATACATAATACATAACAAAAGTACATCATATCAAAAGATGATTCTTAGGTTTTATTCTAATTAGGGTCCAATAAGCCCAAATAGCAAAGAGAAATAAAAAAAGCATGTAAAAAAACAGCTCGGATCAACTGGTGATACTGATGCTGGTTGGAGATGTAACCCTGACCGGTGGTGGTTCAGTATGATACGATTCGGTTCCCCTCCCGGATCCAGCCGTCTCTCTGATCACTCACTCAGGTGAACGTACGTATGCGAGCATCTGCCTGTCCAACTGCCCCGATAACTTTTCCACCAGAAGTTAACATGTGCTGTCACATCACTGCTGCGAGCCAGACACCGGCTAATCAAACACTGTCCGTGTGAGCGTCTCAACGTGTGTGGGAGTTGAGTAATGCTCTGAGCGGAGCCGCCATCCAGACGGCCTGCTCAAACAAAGAATAAAATAAGCATCGTCTGCCCGTTTCTGTAGGAAAATGAATTTTTGGCACTCCCTTTAAATGGCTTTATTGCAGCCATAAATCAACGTGAAATGCAAATGTGCCTGAAAATGTCAGCGGATTGAGTCACCACACGTGGAAACAGATGGGAGCTGTTGCTGTAATTTCCGTTTTAGATCAAAATGACATGAATGCACACATTTGTGCTCTGATGCCGTCCGGCAGGAGACTGAGGCAATAACCATTCCTCTGATGACTGCACGCCTCTTCACATACAGACCGCGGTCATCGTTCGACCAGTGCACAGCTGCCTGCTGGCGCAAATCAAGCTCACCCAAATTTAATCAGATGCTCACGAGGGCAAACGTAACCTCTGGAAACAGGGAGAGTCTATCTTCTGTATTCAGTGTGAGGCTGGAATATGGCGTTTTTCAGCCTTCTTCACATGACTCATCGTTTCTTTCTTGTTAATTTTCAGAGTGCATTGCTATTATTTTACATGCATTACATTATAAACAGAGCAGAAAACATTCCTGGCCGACATGGTTCAACTGATTGATGATAGAAGGATCCTGCATGCAGTCTTTGAGAGTGTTGAAGTTACTGTGCGTGTATACATGCATGTACATGGAGGAGATGTCTGGGTCCACCAAGGTATCGAGGCCACAGAGGAGAAATGGTGGCCGGCAGGTAATGTGCAGAACATTCTGGATAAATATGGAAATGTCCCCGTCGTGGGACGAATAAAGGTTTTCTAATCTAAAGATGTTGGCGGATAAAAACTCCACAGTTGACTGAATGTTTAGAAACGGGATGATGAGCCACGTGAAATCAAATCCGAATGTTTGGTACATAAATATAAAATAAATAGTTTCTGATTGTTCTCGTTCTTATTCATCACAGTTAATTTATCCTCATGAATCCTTATAAACCCAAAAACTGACATAATGATTGAAGTTTGTTATTAAGAAGTAAATTAAAGACTTTCTCTGCTTCGTTATTGGACCCATCACACACATCGATATGAAGACAGCTGCCTTTGGCCTTTTTTATGCACCAAATGTTTTTAAATATGAATTAAGAATATCACTAAATGGTTGTTTGGAGAAGTTCGGTGTGCTGAAACCTGTGCAGGACAGATACACCGTCCAAGACTTGGTGGCTGCAAGACTCTGCACTCTCCGCACCTTGAACACAACCTTTCAAGCTTCTGTGTAACCGTAGCGACCAGCTCGTTCCACAGTGTCACTGAACCATCATTAGCTGATTAATGTCTCCCTGCTGTGAGTGTTAATTGACATAATCTATTCTCCATTAGCTCTGCCCCTCTACAGGCAGAGTCAATGTGTTCCTTCACCCCTCATTTCACCCAAGGTGGTCCTGCCCTTCACCTTAGAAGAATGGTGGACCGAACCAGTTCAAGGTCCTTGCAGGGGCGCCAACGACAGCCAAGTCTTCATCACTATACAGCAGCAACAATTTCCCATAGAGCTGCAGCAGCGTTTGCAAGACGCAGTTATTGTTTTTTTATGTTCATCTAAGAAATGTGCAAATTTAAACTGCACCATTGCTTGCTGCGATTTATGGGGCAATGTTTCTTTGCTATTTGCCACAAACATTGGTTTCCCCATCAGGCCTCTATTGTGTTTCCAAGTGGGAAAATAGCTGTTAGTTACAACGACAAAATGACTTTTTGAATCTCTGAAAATGAAAAGAGAAGAAGAAGGCAGCAAGTCACATGTCGGGAATCAGCTTGTTTTGGTTCCACAGTAGTAGAAGAAGAGTTCACATCGTTAGTGGACGACGTTTACAATACGAAGGGGTCCGTCCCTCGATATGAGAGGAACCGCCCAGGACGGAGAGGCCATCCTGTGTTTGATCCCAGGGGTCCCCAGAGACCATGTGGAAGTGTCCTCCAGCAGGACACTGAACCCCGAATGTCCTCAGGATGTGTGTGAATGTGTTAGCAGCTTGAATCAGGCGTGAATCAGGCAACACCGTTGATCACTTTGATTTCCCTTCAGGTACAAAGACGCTGTATGAATGCACCATTTATCATTTATCATTCAACCAACCGCTGGTTTGGGCTGAATTAAGTAGAAGTACCAAGTAGAAGCAACAGCTTTTCATGGTCTGTAAAGAAGTCAGGATATAAATATATGGACGAGTCAGGGAATCAACATGTTGTTGTAAAGTCAGGAGAAGCCGGCAGAGACAGACTGACATCCTGGTGTATATTTATATTGAAGCCAGCATGGAGAGGAGGAGGAAAAGAGAGAGGAACAGATCTGAAAATAGAGTGAAATGAAGCTGAGAAGGGTGGTTGAGATTGATTTTCTCTCTGTTTTCTTTCTGACATTTCCCTCTGAAGAAGTTCTGAACTCGTCACAGGGTGTTGAAAAAAAAGAAAGCATATCTAATACATGCACCGGTTCCTCTATCCGTTTCTTAGCAACAGCCTGCACCCGAGGCGAGAACTATGAGCAACGGAGATGGAGTGATAGAGAGAAAGCTGCACAACAGAAGAGAGATAGAGGAAAAGAGAAATATTGCAGTGCGTGCCCGACAAAGTATATGTTGGAGGCTTTGGTAAATATTGATTCCCGCTGATACTCTCACTTAATCCATTCGGACATTGTGAGCAACTGGCCTGCTAACAGCCTGGCACAGCTTTCCTCATCAAATACAAATCTGACTCGGACTTTTCCTAATTTATTGTAACAGAGAAAAGTATCGGGCCCATAATTGATCCGTTCTACAACACATATTTCAAAGACAAACGTTGCATTAATGACGTTAAGATTGAAGGTCAGACAAATACAGATAAGAGATGAGATCAACCTTTATCTTATCTCTTATCAAAACATGTCTGATGATATTTGGATTTAATAGTTTAATAGTAAACTGGTAAACATGGTGGTTCGGTCCTCAGTGGACAAAAGGGACAGACAGTGAGAATTTGACATCGAGGCCAGCGTGGCGAGAAGGACGACGGTGGCCAGCAGGTGGCTGGTGACCCACCGACTACAGACAGCTACTGTGGACACACACGCACACACGCACACACAGGCACACACACACACACACACACACAGGCACGCACACACACTCACACACACGCACACACACACACATGCACACACACATGCACACGCACGCACACACGCATGCACGCACACACACACACACACACACACACACACGCACACACACACACACATGAAATCCAGGAAGGGATTAGTGAGGTCTATTGTTTCCTCCTCTCCCACTGGGGAACTCGGAATACGCCGGCGTCGGGATAATTGGACCCTCGTACCAAAAGGCTTCATGTAGATCGTCTTGAGGAAAAATGTTAAAGAAGTAATAAGAAAAAGAGAGAGAGGAAGAGTCGGGTCTGCATTCAGATGCATTGCAATCACAAACTCCTCTGTTTCCATCCTCTGCTGTTATCTGGGCTCTCGTTCGGTCTCTCCTCCTCCTCACAGACGGAGACACACTTTCTAACTGTCCATCATTCCGTCCACATTAAGGACGTATGGACGCTCATGAAGTAGCTCAGCTCTATTGGAGGAATCCAAATCCTGATTGAACCTCCTGGAAGCTGCAGCTCTGCTTCCTGCCTCCGTCCTCACTGTCAGACATCACAGAGTCACCTGGAACTCACATTAACTA
The DNA here is from genome assembly GCA_901007825.1 of Macroramphosus scolopax. Classification (NCBI taxonomy): domain Eukaryota; kingdom Metazoa; phylum Chordata; class Actinopteri; order Syngnathiformes; family Centriscidae; genus Macroramphosus; species Macroramphosus scolopax. The sequence continues at coordinate 5,929 of CAAKHC010013916.1, read as the reverse complement.
TATATTATATATTTTAGTTATTATAAAACTGTAACAAACCTCCATGTAGAGAAGCTTCAGCCATGAGATCACACGGAGACGTTCTGATCTGGTTTCTTTAATGGTTTAATAATGTTTGTTGTTTTAACCTTGTGACAGATGAGACGTTCACTTACACACACGTTAGTTTACATGTGTGTTAAACCTTTTACCTGTTTCATGTTCTTAATCTGTCAGTCATTGGTTGATAAGACAAACAGGAGTTTAAATGTGGTGCTTATATATACTTTAAGTATTTGAGTGGAAAACCTTCAAACCTCCAATCCAATTATTCCCAGAATGTGCTGAGCAGTGAGCTCAGCAGTCCTGTGAGGATTATCAGGTCTTGTTATCTCCAGTATCGGGAGATCATTAAATCTAAAAACAAAGGAGAATACATACATGCTTAGAGGCTGCTGTCGTTTGCCTCTTGCTACTCGCAAACACAATATTTAAGACATTACCAGTGTTAACCTGAATATAAAAAGTTAGATAAAAGCTGCAGCTTCTTCTTCATCGCTCCGTTTTTCTGTTTTAAATTTATTTATTAATTTTTTTTTGTCTTCCACGTCAGTGAGGTTTGTGTGTGACAGCGAGTGGAGAAAAGAGAGACAGTGTATTTGGGAGAGGGATGGCATCTAAAGATAGACGCCAGTTTGAGAGGCGGGGAGAGGAAACACAGCTTGTTTTAGAGATCTAATGTATGATCTGAGTCGGAGAATAACAGAGATTATAAATAAGCAATGATCCTCTATTTTTCCTGCCTTGTTTAGATCTCATCCCTCTGTCTACCTCTACATCTACTATTAGATTTACTCAGCTTCTTCTCCAACATATATGTTTTTCATCTTTCAGCCTTTTTTCGGTTTCCTCACTTGTGTCTGCAGACTCGTCTCCTCATCCTCCGACTGCTCCTGCAACACCCACCATATGTTTAATGTCAGGAGGACATCTGGTGTTTCCTGCACCCACACCGGCATGTCCTTCATCCCACATTTGTTTCCTTCTCTTCCCTTCTTATGTCTCTTCCTCTACCTCAGGGAATCCGAAGGGAGACGACAGTTGCAAAAAACCCAATCAAACTTAAGGTGTCACGAATCGCGTGGGTGGGGGATCGGGGGCCGGTGGCTCGGCAGAAGTTTTAGACTGCATCTTCCTCCTTTTGTCTGGCGGAGGTGTCAGTCATCCGGCTCCCCTCACACACAGCAGGCCACAGAACACTGAGCTTCTCTGTTGGCAATGCAAATGAACTGGAAAGTCTGCTCTTAACTAGTCGCCATGGAAACCCAACAGGACACCGCTTGCCCTCCAAGCTCTGTTTGTTTTTCCTATTTGTTTTCTAGTTAGTATAAAGACACAACAGGCAGCAATCTGCTCCTGCAAAAGACCGCCAGACGACCGCAGCTGTGCCCCCGTTGTCAGGAGAGAAGCTACCGACTGGTGATTGACTTCATTACCGAGGTTACTGTGTATTACACCGCATTATACTGGATCCAATGGTATCGATCCCGGACGAGACATTGGCTCATTGTTATGTACCAAACAGCCATGTGAAGTACAGCGTCAACATTTCTTAAAGTCTATCAAACATCAGGATGGCGATCAATAACAGGATATAAGAGATGGAAGAATGAATGTGGTCAGAGAGGAACGAGCTGCTCAATTTCCTCTTTATTTGGAAGAAGCAGAATCATTTATTTCCTGTTTACTATCCGTGATGTGTCATCTTAAAATAACTGACTCTTCCAAATACATATGGTGTTTTTGACTGTGATCATACGAAGGCAGCAGAGACGTCATTCTGCTTCCGTTCCCCGGATGACTAATGTTCCTTCTGCAAATGAGTCACCATAAGCTGCTTCATGAATATACAGACGACATATGTTCAGGTGCTTTCGCATGTAAACGCGCTTCTGTGTCAGTGATCACGGGGATAAAATGTCAAGCACAGTCATTGGCCGAAATTCCAGCCCAAATACTCGCACGCACATCGGCAGTGAGGTGAGGAAGCACACCGATTATTCATTGAAGAACAAGGAGTTTGGGTATATTCTCTTCTGCACTGCAGAACATATATTTAAAACAAAGATGGCCCTTTTTTGGCTTTAAGGACGGAACACAGACTTCACATGTTTTGTTTTTCGCTATTTTTTCAACTATTCTTAATCAAATTATTTTCACACTTCTTTTCTTCAAAAGTCGTCCTGTCTCCAGATAGCTGTCTCCCCCCGTTCAACCAGTCAACGTTGGTCTGGATCGGCATGACAACTATGTTCACATCACAGGATGTGTCAGTGCCAAAGGTCTGATGATCCACTGTTTACTACAGGAGGTGACTTTATTAAAGGAGGAAATGAAGCTCAGTCAAAAGTTGAATTTATTCATCATATCGCTCAATATCTCCTCACTGTCTGCTGGGTCATCTGAGACTCGTCCACTTTTCTTGTCAGCTGATAACATCTATCAAACAGCTCCCTCCATCGTTAGCCGATCATCTCGCTGCCTCCCCTTTTTAAACATGTTCCGTCTCAGCTTCTAGTTATTTCATGCAGCTGCTGTTTGCTCCCTCAACCTCCCCGTCTCCGCCAGTCTCCTCAGAATCATCAGCCTCAGCAGCCGCCTCGGCCTATCAGGAGTGATCTTCACCTCCATCAGCACCAGTGTCTGGCCTCCAGGGGGTTTATCTCGCAGCTGCTCAGGACAGACGTCCAATCAAAGCGCCAAAGACTCTCCGGGAAAAGACTGACTCATCACAAACCTTCTCTCAGAATAGAAAATATATACGTTCAATATATATGTTCACATTGAATTGAAATTGGAATTGACATATAATTAATTAATTAATTAATTGTGAAACATATTCCCACTTTGACCTTTGACTAGACTCACTTGTATGAACCGTCTGAACAGCAACAACAGGATAGTTCCCTCCACCCATGGAAAGGCAACAACAATGCACTGCTGAAGGTCCGAACCTCCGTGGTGCATCGCCATGGTAACCGCTAATTGTTTTGGGTTGTACACAAAAAGTATTATTTTATTGTCTACACTCAACACTCTGATAAACATATTGTGAAAATCAAATAAATCTGGGATGTTTATATAATATATATAATTCCCATCCAACAGCTGCAGCAACAGTCCAGAGGTTCGGTCCAACGACTGGCTGTTTATTCTTCTATACATTTGTAGGTTAAGGTTATTCAGTGTTTTATCTTCCGCCTCAATGCAGAATTGGACCGTATCTCTATGGTGATAAAACACTTTAGAAGCTCGGGCAGCCCAATGTTTTATCTCAGCGCCATCACAGAAGGCAGATGGAACTGATTGAAAAGAAATTATGAAAGAGGAGAGAAAAAAGAGGCACAGAGCATCTGCAGAGCCGAGCTGAGGACATTGGATGGAAGATTGAATACAGGTTATCAAATCTGATCCCAAAATAAATCTCTTTCATCAAGCTTTACGTCTCATTCTTTCTATGACACTCCCCCCGGGGCCGCCTGTATACTCTGCACAGGACCTGACCTGCGGTGAATAGCTGACTCAGTAAAGCTCCGGCTCCCACCATCACTCCCACTAAACCATTACATGGAAGTTAAAATCCCCTCCTGTTGAAATCTTTTGCCAGTTTGAAATATGTCCCATGCATTCACGTTGGGCTATTCAACTAAAATCCAGATTCCCAAAGCTTTAAATTAGAAGTACAAACACTATCGAACTGAAATGAGAAGTTTGGTTCTTCAACATTGATTATTCCTTTGACTCTGAACCCATAATAAGCTATCAGCTTCTCAGTCAAACTCAAGTGGAAAACAACATTGCTCTTATATCACGATGTACATTTGAGAGTTTGATCAGACTCCTATCGACCGTTGTTAAAGGGCTCCGATCAAACATGACTGGAAGATCCCTGCTGTGAATACTGTTGGGTTATTATACGTACACCACTACTGTAGGGACAAGTTGTATTCATGTTTATTTGTTGACTAAAGCGTTTCCCTTTAGCCACGCTCGTCATGATTATTTACGTCTCCTGACTGAGAATCAAAGTCTATCTTCGCCCGACGTTCACCTCCACGCAGTACGAGTACGATCTGATCACTGGCTGATACGTAAACATCTGGTGGTGTCATGTAAACTGACACAGAGAACCAGAACAGACTGTTGCATCAGTATTCTGTGGACGCTGCTTCTATGTGGCAGACAGGTTATGGTGAGACTCTGTGGGCTGTGTGAAATGAGACATATCCAGCCCCGCACAATTACTTACTCACACACACTCACCCCTGCACACTCCCGCACAGACACACAACACAACACAGCAACACATACAGACATGCAAACACACACCGCGGTGGGGCCGGGTGGAAGCGTGGCGCGGCGCTTTGTGTGCCGTGACAGCCATCTTAATGAGATAACGAGAGAAGGAGGGCAAGTCAGCGGCGTCGTCCTCCTTCCCTTCATAGCCGGAGACAGACGCAGAGGTCAGCCTCAAATAGAACGGGAGGACAATGGAGGGAACGGACGGAGGTTGAAAGACAGAGGAAAACATTTTGCAGTATTTCAGGAAAGATGTGGAGGGTACGTAGAGAACAATGATAGACAAGTGGAGAGGCCGGAAGAACACAGGGGACAACACAGGGGGAGGTAAGTAGGGGAGAGGGGAAATTGTATTGACCCGTTAGAAAGAGAGGATGAAGGATAGAGAAACTAAAGACACGAGGAAAAGACGGCGGGTGATACAGAAAATGGGGCTGCACAGAAGGGCGTTCGAAGAATTCCCTGTGTCGCACCTACTGAGAGAGGAAGCATTGATTGCAGGCCAGTTGGTAGCTTGTCAGACACACAAACACACAAACATCGGGGCACCGTTCGACAACACTGAGCAGCAGGCAGCTGCATTAGCTTATAGCCAGTAAGCCAATTCACACTGAGACCCTGTTCAGACCGGCGGTGAACTCGTGTGTTGGCCGATCACCTGAGCCGAGCTCTCAGTGCCCCGTCCGGTCGGTCGGTCAGTTCGCTGTGTCGAGCCACCGCTTGTTATCAGATCTGACTTCCCTGTTCTGGAAGCAAATAACAGCAGTTATCAGGTTTTAGTTTGCCTTCGAGGTATATTCACTGAGAGCTATCAATGTGTGATTAGATCACAGCGAGTGTATATAACTGCATGTCTGACAGGGCCTGAGTGACATGTTGAAAAATACCGTACTTTTCGCCCTATAAGCCGCACCGGACTATAAGCCGCGTTTTTTTAATGTTTAATTACCGTTATTAAGTCTTCAACTGTTACCATTTAGCAATAGTAGCTACAGAACATGTACTATGCTGTGTAAACTGGACTGTATCACATAGCGTTTCAGACACACAAACTTTTAAACTTTCTAACTTAACCGGCGGCTCCCAGCCACGTACCGGCAGCGATCTACTGCCAGATTGATGCCTTTAATTTACAAGCTGCATCAGATGCATTTCTACGGTTGTTTTCCATAATGACGATGTCTCACAAACTGTCTCGCTCTCGTAATGACCGTCTGTCTCGCTGTCGTTCTGTCTCTCGTACCACTCGCGGTTCCACTTTTACTTTAGCGCTGTTTTCCGCCTCCGGAGGACTGTAACCAGTAAAATCCATAGATTTGGGATTTCCCCGATCGGCCGTTAGCGGTAAAAATCCGTAGATTAGCGCACCGTTATATAAGCAGCAGGGTCGAAAAATGCGGTAAAAAGTAGCGGCTTATAGTCCGAAAAGTACGGTATACAAACCTAAAGAAATACACAGGCGTGATGTCATCGCAGTGTGAGGGACGGAGACATCAGCTGCCCCACCCTGCCTGCTCTCTGTCCATGTGATCACCACCACAGTGAGCTCAAAGATATTAAACCAGTTTGATCCAACAACGTTAAGTGTTTC
>CAAKHC010013914.1:0-55241 GCA_901007825.1 Macroramphosus scolopax | reverse complement strand
GACCGTGATAACATTTCAACAGATTTCACATCTTTGGACTGTTTGATCGGTTTGGCATTTGAATATTTCCAAAAAAAACCTATCCCACTTTTAAATATTTCCAAATACTTTATTTCTGAATAATGATTAGTGATAGTTCAGCCAACAATATAATTCTTAAAAAAAATGTCCAGCTTTGACAGTAAAAGAGGATTACCGTATTCAAATGTCTCAGTCCAGGAATCTTACAGCAAAAGTACTTAAACATTCCTCCCAGCTTAGGGTTCTATTAACATATTTATTTTAAGTGCTTAATGAGCTTTATTACTGGTTAATTTAGCTATAACACACGATGTGCTGTAAACTTTCAGTGAAAACAGGAACAACAGTGGATCCTGCCTGCCTGACTTTAACACTGAGTATCTACAAAATGTTATAAAAATCAACCTTCCTCATTCTAAGTCTTTTCGTTTTTGTATTAGAAATATAAAGTATGTTTCTTGTGCTGTTGTTCTTTTGGCTCAGTGTCAATAACAGACAGCTGGAGGATGACAGACATTCTCAAGATGACAACATACAGTATGAACACATTAACAGAACGAGTATGTTGAAAACATCATTACGTCTTTCACATAGAACTGCATACAAGCTTTGAAGTGTATTAGGTCAAATTCATAATAATGATAATAAAAGATTTAAATGAAATCTTCTTTCACTAATGAGTTCTTGTTATGACGAGTAATTTGGAAAATAAGTTTATAGCCAAAGAGAGGATATTTCTTGTTTTTATACAACAGTATGAATGATATTCATCTTCCATCTCTTCAGATGTGATCTCATTGGCCGAGGATGAATCCATTTCATCCACCGCCTTCATTCGTCATTCTGAGATCTGAGAACTGTTTTTCTTTTTCCAAAGCTAAGAAGACTTCAGAGGGAGTTACAAACTCCTAGAAATCCTAAAATATGTAAATATTTACTTGATTTCATGCTGATTGTTTATCATGAAGTTAACCATGATATCCTTTGATGGAGGCAGATCCACCTTCCCACCGCCAGGTGGCGATGTCTCAACTGAACCCACATCCGAACTGTAGGTGGACGGGCTGATGTTGACGTCTGCTGTCTTGCCATCGACTGCTGTCGTCTCCTGACGACTACTTCCATTCTGCTTCGTGCTCAGATCAGTGGAACTATTCAAAACGGTTCTCCTGACTTTCTCCTTGGTTCCATTGCTGCTCGCCTGGGAGGTTCTTGGCTCTCGGATGGTGCTGAAGCCGGTCTGAATCCCTGACAGCGTCCTCTGACTACCCTCTGGCTGCTGGCAACGGTACAAGCCGCGGAAGGCAGAGCGGAACTTCTGGGACATGGCATTGTATATCACAGGGTTGATAGCACTGTTGGCGTAGATGCAGGTCCGACAGAACAACAGGAACCAGGCGTCAAGGTAGGGAGTGGACACGAAGGAGTTGATCAAGACTAACGTCCGGTAGGGCATCCACAACAGAGCGAAGAGGATCACCACAACTGCCAGCATCTTCGTCACCTGTCGGAAGGAAGTAGAGATTGTACATCACAACTTTACAACTCCATGAAAGCTCCTTTGTCTGGATATTTGGATGTTAAATCACAGTGACAGTCAGAATCAAAGCAGGTTGAACTACATTTATTGGTGAACACATACTTATGACTCCCTGGCATTTGGAAACGGCTTTGAAAGCCACATTGGTATTCAGCCACAACAGTCGTGCACGTGTCTAAAGGGATTGTGCCAAAGCTTCAAAAGAATAAGGACTGTCATTACTATGAATGCCTCAGAAAGTACGTCATCAACACTTCCAATAGTACATAAGTTACCGCTAACGAAGAGTTTGTGTGTGTGTGTGTGTGTGTGTGTGTGTGTGTGTGTGTGTGTGTGAGTGTTTGCAAGTCATATGTGTGAAAACAAGCTGTTAACTATCTTTTTAGCCGAATGAGTCATTTGAAAATTGAGCAGCAAGAGAGGAAGAGAGGAAGAGGAAGGAAAGGAAAATGAATTCTTGGGGAAAATAGATCCAATTATTAAAAGAGCCAGAAAGTTAAAGATCCTGTAATTGTTTAAACAAACTGTGTTCATGATGCATTTCTTTGAGGGCTGAGCGGGAGTCCGGCCTCTCCATCCACTCAGGCAAACATCCCTCAGAGTGCAACGGCAGCAAAGCAACAGAAATAAATGGACTGAAAGAAAACTCAACCTCAAATGTCAAATTGCTGCCATGTGTATGTTTATGTGTGTGTCTGTGTGTGTTCAACACCCCTCGTGCCTTGAGTCTCCTCCCACCTCCGTCACACCGCCGCTGGGTGACCATGGCAACAACTCAGACATTTCTGAACCCCTGATAGACAGATTGAGATCTGGAATAGAGCCAGTCAGCCTGTGAGACTCCAGTTATTAGTCTTATCAGTCGCCAGTAATGTTGCACACCTTCACACTCCATCCACTCGTGGGCTCATCGCTTCATCCATTTTGTGCCTTAAAGCCCCTCGCTGCACCGTCACTCTGCCATCGCAATTCTGCTGAAGCGTGGCTGCTTTCCATGCAGCTGCCCATGTTTTCTGCACCACAGCAGAAAAAAATGGGAGAAAACAAAGTGTGGCAGGTTGATACGAAGCATCATACCAGGCCTCGTCTCAGCAAAATGCTCAAAATGCTTTTACAGATAAGGAACCGCCCTAAGCGGTAAGCCAGTCGCAGCTACCTCAGCAGGTAGATAAAGAGCAAATATTGCTGTGCAAAGTGTTTAATTGAACAATTAAGGAGGCAGGGAGGAACGTTTCTACTTATCTCTCCACTGACATAATGAGGCAGAAGCATATGACTGTAATTGTGTGGCAGCAGGATAATTAACTCTGGAATTACAAACAAAATCTTCTTCTTTTTTTAAACTGACTGGAGCATCATCCCAGACTGAGTCCAGTCGTGGATAATAATTCTGCCCACTGAGCCAATAATATTGCATTTACCATCTGATGCTATCACGTCGCCCTGAGCTACGACCATCTCTCTTCCTCAACATGCACTTCAGGGGATCACAGGCATGAAGAAACTCTCAGAGATTAAAACTACACAGTAATCTGACAACACACTGTATTAATCCCCAGGCATAAAGTGCCATTCTTCAGCATGCACAAGTTTATCAAACACCTATCAGATTGAGTTGGCCTATCAAACGATGAATGGAAGTGCAAGAGCACGTCTATTGTAGCACTGAGAGGGTAAAATCATCTGCGGTATTAAGCACACATCAATGTAAGTCCCACATCACATTATGCAAATCTTCTGCTCTTAGATGGAGCCCCTCGAACACAAGATGAATATCTGCTCTGCTCAAGCACCAGAGTTCAGGCACATGAAGGCCTGTTGTTCACGCAGGGACACACATAGTGAGGCAGAGTAGCCTATGATAGAGCCTGGACATCTGCACGGGAAGGTAAACAGGCTCAGCCTCTGCTGGTGACCTCTAGTCACTGCAGGGACACGTCATGGACGATTATTGATGGAAGCGATCAGCAGCATTTGTATATTTATACATATGTTGGATGAAGGGAATCCTGGTCAAACTTAGACTGGGATAAACTCCAACAACAGGCGAAACTGGGAGACTCAACTAGATGTTCAAAACACAAGACTGAGGTGAAGCTGGCAGGTCGAGGCTGAGCTTAACAAGACAAAGGATCTGACAAGGACAATGCATAACACAGGACTAAAGTACTAACTGAACTAACAAGGGAACAAGACACAGGTGGGAGAACTGAAAGGGGATTGATTGGCTGAGGAGACAAAGGGAGCGAGGCAGGACGGACAGAACTGATTAACGGACAAGACACAGGTGAAGGCAACAACAAACAGGAGGTCGATCCCAATGACACACGCAGGTACAATACTAGAGAATATATAGAGGAGGATGACAGAGAAACACGAACAAGACCAAAACTCGAGTGTCCAGAACCTAAAGCGCAGAACAGGAGATGCTAATGCTAATGCTAATTGCTGCATGTAAACAGGACTGACATCAGACCAGAGACGGGGTTTAAAACCCAACCGACACTCTGGCCTGAAGGTTCCTTCCTCTTGTTCTTCATCAGTCCAGCTTGGCACAGCAGTTGACGCATCATTAGACCTTCGTCAGTGTTGACAGTCCCTCAGCTGGGCAGGTTGGTTGGTGCACGACTCTACTGTATAACATACACATTGCTAAAGATAAACAGACCGACTGATCGATCAGCCAATTAACGTCACCAAGCTCTCACTGTTACCTCCTCCTCCTCCTCCTCCTCCTCCTCCGGGCATCTGTACGACTGAAAGCAAGTATCTGTAATGTGATTGTCTCTGAGTCACTGATGGGCCTTTACAACCTTTCTAATGAACACAGTCAGTCAGAGGCCGACACAGCCAGTCAATATATAATCACATGTACAATAAAAGTACTCGAGTGAATACTGGCGGTTTCTGCTATGAGATCCTCTCGCATGAGGCTCGATGGAAACACAGCCGGCGCAGCAACAAGTCAGCAGAGTAGCAGATTCAGTCCTTCTGCCCGTGTTTACACAGTCTGGTCTGCAGTAACTAGAGTTTTACAAAGGAAATGGAAGATTATGTGACAGCTCAATTACAATGAAAGGGCATCTGTCCCATCAGATGCTATCAATTAAAATAAAAAGGTATCAGCAGTGGCCCATGAGACAGATGTAGCATGTCCAACTCCTCCACTGCAGCGTACTAAAGCATCCTGAGGTGACATGGAAACCCACTATGAGGGCTGAAGAACGGCTTTTAGTTTTTAAGGTCAATGTTCTAAAAATCTCTCCGACGACTATTTAAATGCTCTGAGTGGACACAACACTCCTCTCCTCTGGCGTCAAGCTACTGCATAAAGGGTTGTGAATGCTTTTAAGAACAAAAAGACAGAGATGAATATTTTCTGTATTCAATAGCACAAAGATGAAGCTGCACTGCAGAGCAATTCCATGTAATATAGGAGAGAACAGCTTTCTCAGGACGAAGACTCCGACTGCTCAGCCTGAGGAAAAGAAGTCATTATCAGCCCGGATTGCCTCGTAACAACCAGGCCACATAGTTGACAAGAGGGCAGTGGATAGGCAATACATCATCACCACGCTGTTAAAAAGGAATCATGGTCTCTTTGTTCCCAGCAGATCACAGTCAGGACCAAAGAGAAGACTAAGGTCAAATGTGATGAAGCTGTTGTACAGCAATTACTTGGTGGATGAAGAAGATGAAGCAACAACCAATGAAAGAGCAGAGGAGGTTATTGGTAAGAGGGTGAATGTGGGACGAGTCACAGACCTGTTTCCTGGAGGAGAGCGCGCTCTTTGGGCGACTCTGGCGACCCCCCTTATCGGCTTCGGAGACTTCACGGCAGCTACGACGCAATGTGGTGGCGCTGGTGTCCGGCTGGTTCGGCAGAGGGCTGGAAGGACACAGCCGGCATGTTAGAGCTCTCATCCCTGGTTTCCACCAGGTTACATCCTCCTTCTAACATAAGCATCAATCTATTACTTGGGAGTGTTTTTTTAATCAAGGACAGCAGTAAAAACTAATCAGAAATATGCATTCATGCCTTTGCTCTAAATTTCAGTGAGTTACTGAAAATCAGCAAATTCTACATCACAAGAAAAAAATGTTTTTCTTAGATATTCCCTCTGAAATTGAAATGTTTGGTCCTCGTAGTTTACATCCAAGTCCGCCCAGAGTCCCCGTATATTTACATTTTGTGATAATAAGCCTCATAAAACATGTTTTGATCTCTGGATACTGAATGTAATCTGTTCATCTTGGAGTTCAAGAGAATGTTTGTGTCAAATGTGAAGATATGTCCTCAAGGCCTTCCTTATATATCCTTATATATTACCTTCATGAGAACTGGACGGAGCTTCAAGTCAAACACAGACCAGCGGTCGAGTCTGCCCTCAAAGTGGAATCATGTAATTGGCTCAGGGATAGTAAGTCACTGAGGTAAATCTACCATATTAAGGAATTTAAAATGAAAGGTAGTCCAGTGTTTATGAGAGCGTTGGTACCACATGAGCTTGAGATTTGTTCTGCTGAAGGTAAATCAGAGAACGACAGTGTGTTTGCATTCGGATCCCTGAAGCTCTGGATCCACCGTGTGTCATATGATTACTGATCCAGCTGCAGCTACCTGAGGTACAGGATCCGTGCTATCAGACCGTACAGCACGATGGCGACGAGCAACGGGATGACGTAGAAAATGGCAAAGTCGATGAGGTAGATGGGCAGGTAGAGTTCCCGCTTCACCTTGTAGCCACACTGCACGTGTCCATCCTGACTCACCTGAATGTCACACAGTTAACAGACAAACACTTCAAATAAATAATGAAACAAGTGGATCGGACGACAAATGCCAAGAGTGTAATCTTTAACATGCATGCACGTAACAACACCGCCGGCAGAAAGGGCACAGCTCTTAAAAAGCTTTTTACATTCCCCTGCTGTTGAACCGGCATTAGTACAAAGGGGGGCCTGCTAATCACGAATGTTTTAATGACTCCACTCGTGACTCACACTCACTGAAAGACCGTGCAGAGGGTATATTGTCAATAGTTTTGAGCACTGCCTCAAAGTGTTTTCACAAAACCTAATGTATCCTTCATTCTCAATCAGTTGTGTTTTTTAGCCAAACGTCTGTCCTCCTGTTTTCAGACTTCAGTAACGGAGGGTCACCCAGTCAGGAGGGAACACACTGACCATGCAACGTGGGATGTAACGTGCATTTCTCTGACCTGAATATCAACAAGGAAAAACCACAGTATGCAGTAGACGCAGGTGAAGATCCAAACCCCGTAAATAATCCGCTTGGCTCGGGACACCGTGCACACGGTCTTAGCCTTGATCGGATGGCAGATAGCGATGTACCTGGAGTAGACAAAACAAGACACGTTAGCACAATCATGTCTTATAGGACATGTTACCTGAGCTATTTTATTGGTGCTATATGAGAAATCGCTCCAGAGCAGTTGCAGTCGGCTGCTTGTCCATCCTCACCTCTCCACAGTGAAGGCGGTGATGGAGCAGGATGACACGTTGATGCCCAGGTACTGCAGGTAGGTGATCCCCAGGCAGCCGGCGTGCCCAAACACCCAGCGGCCTGTCAGACTGTCTGAGATGTTGGGAAGCCCCGCCGCCACCAGTACCGTCAGGTCGGCGATGGCCAGGCTCACCAGGTAACAGTTGGTGGGCGTCCTCATGTGGCGCGTTGTTAGAACCACGAGGACCACCATGATGTTCCCCACGATGCCGACGCCACACACCAGCAGCACCAGGAACACAGACACCGTCTTGTACTCCAGGGACTCCGAGATGGCGACGTTGGGGCTCAGAGAGATGTTGGTTGGGGTGTCGACTCTACTGCTCATGTTGTCAGTCATGTCTAGTGGAAGCTAGCCTTTTCTCCTTCTCAATGATAAACCAAAGAGTCCACTCATTGGATTTGAACAAAGTGAGGAGGGGTACGACTATAAAAGGTTGCCATGTTTTTCTTTTTCATTTAGAGGATAAACCCTCAAGCTAAAATACTTTAATGATATTGACTGGCTATCCACTCTGTGCTCAGACATGCCAACACTTCAGGAAAGACAGAGTCTGAGTATTGATGTCGTCCTCTCTGTCCACCTCACTGTCCTCCTATAAACCAATGTTGAATAGTGAAAAATAAGACACAAGGTAATTTCCCCAGGATGTCCACGCAGCACTCAGGCCCCTACCGAATCACCTAGAAACAGAGAATTGGTTCAATTAATCAGACATATCGGGAATCCACTTGACATTGTGTGTTGACTATAAATTACCTTGATTCAGATTCAACATTTTTTTAATAATACTTAAGATGTTTCATGTGTGTAAATTGGTAGTCAGGCCACAAGATTGTTGTAAAGAAAATGTCACTAAGATTCCTCCGCTTGGGTCTGCATCATTGGAATCACGTCATCAGATATGGAGACGCCCTCCATCCATCTACAACACTATTTTGATGCCCTCCATTCTTTGTCACAAGCAACAGCAGAGCAGTTAGAGCCGACCGTCAGAAATTGACTTGGATGGCCGCGAGGAAAGGACGTCTCATTTCATTACGAACACGTCTCCTTCATTCATTCCATTAATTGAATTGAGAACAAAGTGTTTGTCGGTTGCATATTTATGACTTGATGTTGGTGCTAAGCGAACGGAGAGGTCACCAAAAAGCGATGTGGCAGTAATATTTCCCTGGATTGAGAGCCGGAGCCGGAAGAGTGAAATAATTGGCTGTATTCATATGGGCAACACTTAATACTGCACTCAAGGCGTTCACTCTGTGTCTGCATGAAGTCAAGGCTAACAGAATACTCAGTGAAAACACACAAATAAAATGAAATTATTAGTGTGATGCCTCCTGGTGCATTCATGGCAAAATTACAGCCACGTCCCAACCGTGGCCTTCTGATTAATGTCATTCCTAGACTGTTACAGCTGCAGAGGTCTGAGGTGAGAGGAAGACAACGTTTGAACTACTTCTTTTAATCTAAAGAATCCTGAGGTTTATTTTGCAGCTCTGCATCCTGCTGAAAACTAATTAACCAGCGTGTGACGCTGTGAAACTCCAGGAGGCACCTGTTGCTCTTTTCACTCATCTCCCAGCCAGAGCACACGCACATATAGGACCTCCTGAGGGCTGCCTCTAATAAATTGAGGTGGACATGAAATGGAAAGTAATTTAGCTCTACTATTCTGATGTTATTCAGACTGCAGCACTCACACAGCTCACTTGAGCTGACCTGCACATTTCGGACTATCCACTGAACTGAAGGACCTCAGTAACACTGTTTTATTGGTTATTAACACCTGCAGACTGTGTACAACAGTCAAAACAGACAACTTACTAAGATTCATACAGTTCATGTGAAATAGTCATTCTGACCTGCCTGTTTAGAGAAACTACATTTCTATACATAAAATGGTGATGAATGAAACTGACCATCTGTAATGGGTCCCCAGACGATTCACCACAGAATGAGACGTGGCCTCTTGCTCTGTTTTAATTTACGACTTAAAGCCCACAGAATTGAATTTGGTTTCACTTTGGCTGAGCTACAACAAACACCCATGTCATCTGGTTTTACAGTCTGGGGTGATCAGTCAATACTTTCCTTTGCTCCCTCTCCTTGCTTCAGCTGCATTCAATCAATTTACTCATCCATTACATTAGATCCATTAGAAAATAATCCCGACAGGCACTAATGGTTCCTGCCTGAGCTTCAGTCTTGGTCCTGTTGTTCCACCTGGGGATACATATATAACATGTATCTGATGTCTGATCAAACTTGTTCAACAGCAGCAGCCGTTAGTTCTTAATCCCTGGTGCATCAAGATCTGCAGATGTCTGATAATGAGCCATTCATCTGAATCAGATGTGTTGGAGCAAGGACACATCTACCACACGCAGGTCGATGTCTCAGTAGCTAGAGTCAACTGCCCTTGAGCAAGGCATCCAACCACCAGCTGCTTAGTGGCTGTGGGTTTTTATATCAAATAAAATATAAGTGGACGGTAAAGGGTGTTCAGAAGGAATCAATTAAACGTCTCACACTTGCAACCCCGCCGCCTTCACAGACATCAGTTCTTCTATTCATTCATGTTCTTCACATCATTTATATCCTACCTTTGAATCACACAGAAAATGAATGCACGGCGCCAATGTGACATGGTTGAAAGCAATATCAATGACAGACACGCCTATTCTAAACTTCCAATATTCATTTTGCACGAAAAGTAAACTTATTTACCCTGCGCATCTTCTCCACATGCCAGCGGGATCCAGGATCCTCGTACAGCCCGGATCTCTCCTCACACAATCAGACGGTTATTTGTGTGTGTGTGTGTGTGTCGCTGGTTCGAGTCCGGTTTGCATCGCTGCCATGCTGTAACAGTTGTCTACCTGCTGTACAACACCGCGTCCTGCTCCTCCGCTCTGAGCTCAGTCACCTCTGAAGCAGCGCTCGTGCCTTCAAAATAGAAGAGCAAACCTTCAGAATAAGGTCTTATTGGATTCTGCGTCTGGTTGCTTTTTATACGGAATAAAAAGGATCAGTCAACCCACGTATACTGTATAATATATAATGTAGGCTACAAGTAATGATTATTGTAGCTGCAATAGCTATTATTAGTAGTAACACTTTATAATGAGGTGCGTAATTGGTAAGGGATGAGAGACGAACCGATGATAATGAGTCGATAAGTACTTCCCTAACAAGCTCAATCGAAGACTACAGATTGTGGTGAGTTACCAAAAAACAGACCGTGACATACGATATTTATGTACAATTAAGATATTATTAGCCAGGCTAATACATTTTCTATTCGCCCATACTGACCACCTACTTGTCATCATTCCTTATATCGCAGAACCAGAGGGGCACCAAACGGTATTCATTAATGATAACACACACAAGTGACATATTATACTGATTAATTGCTAATAGGCCTTTTCATATTACTCGGTTTATGATTACCTCGCCATTCCATGCGACATAATAGAGGGATGATTGAATTTATGTGTGTGTGTGTGTGTGTGCGCGCGCGTGCGTGTGTGTGTGTGTGTGCGCGCGCGCGCGCGCTCTTGAAAAAAAGGAACAAAATGAACAATCTTTCTTCGCCTTACAAATATAACGTATTTGTATGAATGACTGCCAATAAGAGTGTCTATATTATGGTACAAAAAGCCAATAGTATCAACCAAATTCAAAATTTGATAGGGATTTTTTAATGTTGTTTCGTGATGTTTCACATTGCAGCAGACATCGCTCCAGTAGTGACCAGACTTTGGCGTGCTGGCGCCATCTAGTGGCTACAATATGACACACTACCGTCAATTTTGTAAGCCACAAGAAGAAACTTAGCAGTGGTATACTTGTAAAGTTTACCAAATACATATTATCCATATTATCGAGTGTAAATACATATGTGTTTGAATGTGTATATTAACTCTGCGAAGGTCAGTTGTTTGTAAACAATTAAACAAAACAGAAGATGTAATTTTAGTTATAATAATTGTACTCTTCACCAAAATCTCACATGAAAAAATATTGATAGGGTGTACTGTAAGAGGGTCATATTAGCTGAGGCTTGATTTCACTAATTGCTGCGTAAAATGATCAATTATCAATCCATTAACCGGCAAATGCAAACCAGGGGAACTGTCTGTCACTGATAATGAGTTTGACCATAGGTTTAAGAGAATACATGAAGTGCATTTAATTAATTTACAGATTGTCACACGCTAACAAAATGTAAAGCCATGATGAAGTACTTTGAGCTCATGTGCATATGCTGCTGTGGGGGCATCGCGAGATCTGACAGCACTCGCACTAACTTGTCGTGTGTTGATGACGTCAGGTAATGGCCTCCCTCGCCGCGCTGTGCGGGTTTTTTTTATTTCCTCAGACATAGAGGTTACATTACATCGTATAATTTTGAGTATTGACTGTAAATAACGATATCAGCGCGAGAGGACGGTTCTTGACGCAACGGTGCCGTGTTTAAAGAGCTCCGGGTCGGAAAGGTAGAATTAAAGCGATTTTGAATTGACAGCTAGCAGAGTGTAACGTTAGCTGCACTGTTAGCTTCTCTTCAGGGCAGACTCTCATTGTTAATTGAAAAACGGGCGATTGTACTACAGTGGAGGTGGATGGATCGACATGCCTTTAAACTAACCAGAATATCTGTTAGCATTCCGTCAAGGAGCTTGGTTGCTGCACTGGCTGTTTGCTCGCTGGTTATCCATCTTGCTTCGTGTTGTCAAGTTATGGGCCTTTTTACGAACTAGCGCGACACCGCTATTAGCAGTGTGAGCAGTCAATCACGCCGCGGGTGAACTTTGTAGTGTTTACAAACTTGGAAGTGTTGTGTAATAATGTACACACAAGTAGGTATATCATGATACCCTTATGAGACGTTTGATATATATTGCTCTTAAAAAAAAACACCTTAGGAGGATGATAGCTAGCTTGCTAATGCTAAGGATTTTTCTTTGCTGTAAATTAACAATGCTAGAGCCGGCTTTTGTTAAGGAAAACCTGTTTTTTTGTTAAAAACACATTTTAAACTAAAGATAACAATGAGTTTGTTTTTCAACGACAATGTTCTTACTTAACTTAATTGTATTTATTTACATAGCTCGTTTGTTGCAAAGTTGGCCCGTGTAGCTTCTGATCGGGTGAACTTCAAATCAACGAAAAAATAACATTTCTGCAGTTTCATGAAACTGACATTTAGTGCTCTATATTCCGATAAAGTAATTTCGTGTGTTATAGAGTCCTCTATGTCATACTCCATTTGAAGTTCTTCTGCTGTTAAATAGACCTTTACAAACGAGTTTCATTGAGGTTTTTAGTGTATATTGTTCATTTCCCCAATATTTTCCCATCACGTTGAGGTGGTGGTTTGCAGGGGAAATAAGAATAAATAGCTTTGATAACAAAAAAATAGTATTTCTGTCAGGGTGTAGTAAATCCATTTAGAGTTCCCAGACAATTTAGGTTGTCGTTTGTCTAAATTCAATTGTACCTAGTATGTATCCTAGCTGTTAAACTTTTTAAATTACGAGGGTTTTCAATGAAGTTCGTCATGGTGTATTTATTGTTGACTCTATATCACCTTATTAATTGTTGCTCTTTTGTTTACAGCTCTAATGGATACTCCTGAAAGTCCTACCCAGTCCCCTCAGTCTCCCGAGGAGGAGGAGGAGGATGAGAAGGGCCTTTCTGACAGTGAGCTACTAGATTCACTTGATGAGGAGGACGATGGGGTCATCTCAGACAGTGAGATAGTCCACGAAGAGGAAAACGGAGAGCTAGCTGAGGACGATGAAGAGGAAGAGGCAGTGGAAAGCAGAGGAAGAGTACTGAGTTTTGAGGAGGAGGGGGAAGAAGAGAATGAGGTGGTGCCTGACTTTATCTCTGACCCAGAGGATGAGGAGCCTGTAGGAGAAACAGGAGGCATAGGACAGGAGGACGAGGCCATTTTACTCATGGAGGGAGATGATGACGGTCCACATGGGGGTCAGTCTGATGGAGAGGGAGAGTTAGAAGAAGAGGAAGGAGAGGATCGAGTCATTGACACCCCACAGTCTCCAGACTCTGAGCCAGAACAGGGCAGGCGCTTCATTACTGAAGAGGACAGAGAAGATGGGGAAGAAGGATATGGTGACTACAGAAGGCCTGCTTCAGGAGACCCTGTTGCTGGGGTAGATGATGAGGAGGAGGAGGAGGAGGAGGAAGAGGAGGTCATAAACAGGGCAGAGGAGAATGAAAACCAGAGAGCTGAGGAAAGGGGTAGAGCTGTTGTAGTGAGAGCAATGAAGGACGACTCTGTGTCTGTTTCTCGGGAGCTGGACGAACATGAGCTGGATTATGATGAGGAGGTGCCAGAGGAGCCCAGCATCCCCACACATGAAGAGGAAGAAGATGAGGAAGACCTAAAAGCTGAGGAGGAGGAGAGTGAAGACAAGACTATTAAAAAGAGAGAGAAGAAACCAATTCTCCCCCCATCTCCAAAAGACGGTGAACCTAGGAAGACAGCGGACTCCAAAGGCCCTGAGAGGATGCGCAGAGATTCCCTCAGAGACAAGAAGGAGGAGGATGATGGAGAGATAGATGAGGGCGAGATTGATGTAAGTTGTTATTATTCGATAGTAGTTATATGTATGAGGTGCTTGGCTGCATGAACGTGAAAAGAGAAAAATCATCTTTGCATCATCGTTATGTAGTCTACAGTTATAACATGACAATAGAACTTGAAGTGCACTCGGAGAGCACACACCTTCGCCAAGGCCAATATTTAAAGCACAACTTGTGGCAGATGAATTTAGTTCCATTTGAAATGAACCTTTATCAGCATCCATACTAACCACATGGGCCCTTATCAAAACTGCAGGTTAATGATATATCATATCTATTCATGTTTAAGATTATTTATAGATTTTGTTATGCAAATATCTGTATTTTGTCATAGAGGGTAATGTAATATTTCCTGAGAATTGAATGAAAATGTCCAGAAATGCCTTATTCCTCCGTGTTAAAGAAAGTGAAAAACCCATCCACAAAATATCAGCTGTGTCATTGGCTGTATTGACATTAAAAACTAGTGATCACAGAGAATGTTTGAGCCAGAAGAGGTTGTCATACAGTCACAAAGTATGTTGCCATATCGAACAGCTTCAAACTGTGTGTATGGTTTTAAAACAAAGTTATAATAAACACTCTGTTAGGATCACGCAAGAACTACCAGACATATTCTCACAGAATGTGGCCTGTAGTATGATAATAGGCAGAATGAAAGAATATACTGCGATGGTTGTGATGTTCCTTGTGATTGTTTGTGCAGGATGATGACCTGGAGGAAGGGGAGGTTAAAGATCCCTCTGATAGGAAGATCAGACCACGTCCTGTCTGCAGGTTCTTCATCAAAGGTAGATCACGGCTCAAGACTGCTGCTCAATCAATAGCATTGATGATTTTATCTGCTATATTATTTATTGACTATTATTACAGTGTAGAAATTTGGATGGAAATCCTGGGTACTGTCCATCCTTTTTTTAAGGACCATATTATTTTGCTGGTATAATGCTCACGTAATATAATAATGATCACAATTTTAAGAATATTCAATCACCGGAATTAAACAATTGTTAAAATATATTAATTAAGTAAGAAAAACAGAAAATAAAATCTTCATTACTAGCAGAGCTTTGGGGTTTGTTATGTTTGTTTTCATTGCTATATCCTTTCGTGTGGAGAGCTGAGCCAAACCCTCAGTGAGACGCGTGCATCACAAATGATAGCAAAACATACTACAGACTTTTTGTCTGTGACCTCAGCTTAGTCACTGTGCCTCAGTCTTCTAACAGGCCGGGAGAAGCCGGAGCTGTCAGACCCAAACACTCTGCTCTTGTATGAAAGGCAGACAGACTGTCAAGAGTCTTTGTTAGTGTGGCAGAGCGAGGTCGACCCTGGTTGAAAGTGCACTAATGTCCAAAGCTCTCCAATGCTCGCCGAGAAGTACTGTATTCTCCTGTGAATGATTTGTCTCTATCGGTTCGATATATTTTGAGAGCAGGGAGGTCGATGGTGTTTGTGTATATATAAAACTGATGTCCTTTTGCTGTTTCATCGGACAGAATAGAACAATTTGATAGGCACAAAAGTGCTGAACTTAAATGAGCACTTAACACTAATATTGATTGCATTGTTGCTGTTTGCTGACATTCACTCTCTATACAGTAAAGGTATTTCAGATAAGAGTATTAACTACTTAAATGTCCACTCGTGATTTAGAATTTCGACACTGTCTGAGAATGGAATTGGATCTGTTTTGTGGCTGCTTTAGAGAGCATGGCGTGAATGTTCCTCCATGTTTTAATGCAGCTGTTGTCATGACTCCTACAGCAGAGGGTGCTATTGTACTATGTATTTCAAGTGAAACAAACATGTTCAGCGGCATGGACATTCCCACAGTTGGGATGGTGTTATTTCTCCTCCACACATAACGCTGATCATTGTCGCAAACAGATGCAGATATATTTTGGTCTCATCTGACTTTGTCCTGGTGATCGTCTGCAAACTTCATTCTCACTATTTCATGCCGGTCTTGGAGGAGGTATTCTCCTGTTTACGACAGCTTTTCAGGTCATGGTAATGTGAAGCTCTGGACTTAGACACGTTGGTATCTTGTGCCTCCAACTCCTTCACCAGTTTCTTTGTTGACCCGTTGGGCCAAAGTTTGTTCAGGCCTATGTGTTCATTGTGTGTACCTGCGTACAATGTTTTCGCTTCTAATGATGAATTAGACTTGTGGAGCGCCAGAATTATTTTTCTGAGATCTTTGCTTAATTACTTGGATTTATATCCAATATTATATCAGGTTCAAAGAGTCACTGACTCTGAGGGTAGGCCTTTGAATATATGTGCACTCCCCATCAAGACACAGGCACACTCCTAATTAGCTGCTAATTATGACAATTGGCATATCAGAAGCTTCCAAAATGAATTCCATCAATTTATGGAATCTTCCATTCAGTTTAAAGAGATGATCCACTTAGGGTCCTCAAACTGTTGACCTCCTGAAAATCTGTTCAAGTAAACAAAATCTAAGATAAATATTTTGGCTGTTATTTGAAATAATCTCCAACGTTAACAAGGACACCACCATGTTGACTTAACACAATGGCTGTATGGTAACATGAAATATTGAATGCCTTTATTATAGATGTATTTAAATATATGGCCTCAGCTGTCGATGCAGGAACACCATTAACTGTCAAATGGAGGCAGTACCAGCTCCTCTAACTACATCTTTTTCATAGAGCTTCTCAGTTTTTCTGGCTATTTGCTATTTTGTTTGCATGTTGAAAGTGCAGACGTATTTCTTCTACTAGGAGAAAATGTAATATTATACTGAAGTTCTTAAAATAATGCAATGACCAGTGTGTAGTTTCCATTCTTAAAACCATATTTGATGCATCCATAATAGAAAACATAATCCATGTGTTCTTTGGCTTTTGTCTTATACCAATAAGTACATGTCACCAGTAGGTACATGTTACTTTCTTATTTGACAATGGATTCATTGCAGGAAAAACCCCACCAAAATCCCACATGAAAGAGTTTACTGAACCAGAACTCCGCTGCTCCCAGTGGTTAGGCTGGTGTCTTACACGTTAGCTTGCTGACGTCATTGTTTGAGGTGTAAGAATGAGAGGCGGTTGTAAAAGGCTTTGAGTAAAAGCCATATATAACTGCAGTGCCATTCATTTCAAAGTCGTAATCTGTGAAATGCTTTGTTTTCTCCAGGAAATTGTACTTGGGGAATGAACTGTAGGTTTATCCACCCTGGAGTCAACGACAAAGGGAACTACTCCCTCATCAGTAAGCCAGACCTCTTCTCACCCAATGGAGCACCACCTGGAGGACCACACCCACTCCTACCCACTAACCCCTGGGTATGTTCATAGCACATTACCATGCATGCAGATGGAGATACTTTATATTCACAATGTTGTTAAACAGTCAGGAAGGTTATTTCTGTATTGATAAGATATCAGTGTGAATAGACGGCTGAAACATCAGTGAAGTCAAAAACATTGAGACATCATGAAGATTATTCAATGGTTCGTACTAAAGTAAAGTAATATTTTTTATTTACAGTAGTCAAACAGTTAAATAATGGATGTCTCTCATAAACCGCTATTAAATACTTTACCTTACTATGATTTGTGGATGTGATTGTAAATGATCCAAATGGATCTGAGCCAGATGCAGATCTGCTTGTAGCACCGTTCCGGCTCTGCATCTTTCTCTGAGAAAGGTGCATGTACGGTGAAACATGTTTATTCATTTGTTGTCTGTTGGTGTTTCAGTCTGGGCCTGCAGTGGAGGAGCTCCCTCCACCACCACCTCCTGTGGAGCCTCCTGTGGAGAGTGCTTGGGAGAGAGGCCTGAGGCATGCCAAAGAGGTATAAACTTCACCTCAGCCTTCGCATGGAAACAAAACTTCCCTTGTGCCAAGTGCTGCTCAGTGTTTCTTAACTACTTTAACTCTATTAAGGCTGCAACTAATGATTATTTTTGTTAAATTTAATAAATTATCTTTTTTGTTTAATAGGTTAATCCCTTGGTTAATGTATCAATAAACAACAATCATAACTTGTAATCTTTCAGTCTTTTACTGAAAAAAAATTCTCATAAAAAATACATATTTTGCATGAAAGAATTTGTCAACATCAAATCATAAATACAATCAGCTACATACTTTTACATGAAATCTACAAATGAAGGAACCATTTCAAACTTTCCCCTAATAATACTTTCCATCACATATCTAACATGTCTTGACATCAATCATGAAGTTGCCTATTGCAAATTGTTATACCAATAAATCGTCAACAGTGATCCACCTTGTGTTATACAGGTGCTGAAGAAGGCCACCATCCGTAAGGAACAGGAGCCGGACTTTGAGGAGAAGCGGTTCAATGTTACCATCGGAGAGGACGAGCGAGAATTCGACAAGGAGAATGATTTCTTCAGAGAGCGCAGCTACCGCATCATCAGAGAGTATGACCTGTTCACAACCAGCACGCTGTTTCATCATGTCAAATGAGGACACTTCACTTTCACATAGGGACCTTGTCCCTGCGAGTTTGGTCAGCTCCACAGTCCAGCAGAAGTATGTAGGTTTTGGCTGATTGAACCTTGAGGTTCTAGATAAGCTAATGAACCCTTTCCCCTGTTTCAACATGGAACTCTTAAATCCAGCAATCACGTCAGACTCAGCTTGATTAGAGCAGCGAAAACACTGCAGAATAGTTCAAACACAACAGAAATGCTTTTTAAGCACAGCAACATAAAGAAATATCTTATTGTTTATCCACCCTGGTTCAGCCAATCCAAGTTGACGGATGCTTTCCTCCTGTTAACACAAGCTTTTACTGTTCAAGCAAAACATGTCCAAGATGACTTCTTTTCCTCACAAAAAATAGCAAAAGCAACATGATACCATAGATGTTTCATCCATGACACTTATCTGTTTCTTCTTTCAGTGAAATGGACTTCAGAGATCCGATCTATAGGTAAGTGTAGACAATGTTATATGCCGTACAGTGACACGTGCAACATTTTACTATCAGTCATCGTATTGAATATGTGGCTTGTTTCTATGTATGAATGTTTTTGTTGCATTTGTAGAGACTGAAGTTCAATTAAAATATTGTTGAATAGAACTGTGCTCTTACATTTTGATATTTAGATTACTCAGGTTCCAGCGGTAGTCAGGGAATGTGTATACAAGCTCTATAATAAACATACAAGCAGCATTTCAGTGAACAGGTCTCCACCTTCCCCCTTCCTTGTTTCAAACGCGTGATAGAAGACAGGCTTGCAGGCAGAGAGAAGATCTTCCTCACAGCACAAAAGTCGAGTAATATAAATATATTCGCATATCATAACAGATGTTATCTCAGGCACTAAAGGATCATTTCTGTATTACTCAGCCTGAGTAGAACAGTTGGCTCAAAGTTAATAAATCTATTTACAGGGGAAAACTTTTGCCGAGTCATGAAAATATTCTTTATCGTAGTGAGCCAATTTATGAAAGAGTCCCTCGTCTAAAATGATGTCATTAAAAATGAAAATGCCGTGTTGTGTGTAGGTTTTCGAAAACTGTTGTAAATGTGTTTCCCTCTGCAGTGATCCATATCCTGACCCATACTATGACTACGAAATGGAGGCTCTTTGGCGAGGTGGCCAGTATGAAAACTTCCGAGTGCAGTACACAGAAGCTCCTCTTCCCTACCACTACAATGTGAGTGTCCTACACATTCTGCTTAAGTCCATCTGCAACGTAAAACGAGTTTACACAAAATAAATAAAACGTATCCAAGCATGAAGTCTATGCAGATGTCAACTCTTAAAAGACATGGGAACAGTTGAATATTTTGAAAGTGTGGACAATGGCGATTTGGGCTTTTTGATTTTTCAGGGAACCTTCGAATGTTCAGTGTTTCCCATGAACGTAAGCACATGTGACACTTCAAATGTTGTGAAAGTTTTGCCCACAAGCACTGAAAGTGAACTACTGGTCTCGAAAGCAGAGGTTTAACTCCAATTATTTGGGTTCTGATCCATTTCAGCAGGAGCGCGAAAGAGAACGGGACCCTCGTGGGACTCATCGGGACAGAGAGAGGGAGAGAGACCACCGTGAGAGGGAGCGGCGGCAAAGAGAGAGGGAGAGAGAGCGGGAGCGCGAGAAGGAGAGGATGCGACGGAAAGAGGAGTGGGAGAGGGACAGGATGAAGCGAGATGAGAAGGAGAGGCCAAGGATGCGACCTCCTCGGGACCCCAGAGAGAAAAAAGAAGAAGAGAAACATAAACCACACTCGCCCCTGATTCCACCACCCAAGTAAGTGAAAATACAGTTGGCTCCAGGTTATTTGCAGAATAATAAGATGTTTTTTGACGTCACATCTTAATGTACCAAAATAGAACCAGGACAGTAACATCCAGTCATCTTGATTTATGCTTATGATTGACACTTATCTTTTTGTACTTATTGGCTGTGGTTGACACCAGTAGGTCTACCTCGATACTATCTCTATTGGCATTTGGTTTCATTGTCTGTTACAGGGAAACATAAATAGTTGGGTGACGAGGTCTTGCCCGACCAACACGTTCTGCCTCATAGCCTTCATAAAAGTTTGTCTTTCTACTGCTCTCATTCCACTTTGATTAAAAAGATTATACTTTAACAGCCTCAATCTTACCCCTCAGTGTTGTTGTTTTTAAATGTTAACTGATTAGCTTTGTTGGTACAGATTATTTCCCGGCGATAAATAAAGTAACTAGTCAATGAACCCAAAGTCCAATCAAGAGGAATTCAAGAGGAATTTGACTGTTTTCAAGTTACTGAACCTTTCATGCATTGCATGTACACATTTAACATAGTACAGGTGCATTTAAAAAATATATAGTGTGGCAACTGCAATAACCGATAGAAAAACCTCTCATGAAAGCTTCATATCTGAAAAACGCTTTCATAAAATAAAATAAAGTTAGGCTGCTTAAATTGAAAATAAAAAACTTCATGTACAGCAGGGCGGAAGGTTTCAAAGTAGTAAGTTCCTCCGTGACGGTATTGGAGCAGTTAAGCTTGATTGCTTCTATGCTTGCTGTTAGATTTTCCCCACATTGCATCACTCAGTAAACAAGTGTAAAGTCAAGTCAGCTATAGATAACAAATGTCGTCACATTAAAGCTAATACTATGGAAATACCGCAATGTGCGTTTGTAAAACTTCCCACTTTATGATTCAGAATTGACAGAAACGATTGCAGGCCACCAGTTTATGACAGCCTGTGTTGTCATATATTTTCTTTGTTTCATGAAGGATTTGGTCACTGGTTTTGTAATAGTGGAACTTGCCAAGTTTGCTTTTCATCAGCCTTTGGAGCAACAACAGTTATGTTGCATCTGCAATCTGAAAGCTTTCATGTTTACAAATGGGAGCCGACACCCATGTTCTGCTATTGTGTTCTGTGGTGAGTGACGTAAAGCACTTAGCCAATATTGTCTGCCAGAGGCATCATGGAAATACTTCCAGGTTCAACTAGTTTTTAGTTATATATTCCTTACTCAAGGGAGGTTGTGTAAGAACTCCCTGCTCAAATGCAAGACTTTAAACACCAGACTAATCCTATTTTCTTCCTTTTTTAATGAAAAACTACATTTGCACGGTACTAATTCCTCTGCAACATGATCAAGTTTGTTTCCCTACTCTGTCGCTCTGAGAGGCTTCTAAGCTACAATGAGTGGAACTCACTGGACACAGGTCTTTTCTTAATGTCAACAACAACCATGAAGACATTAAATA
The DNA here is from genome assembly GCA_901007825.1 of Macroramphosus scolopax. Taxonomy (NCBI): domain Eukaryota; kingdom Metazoa; phylum Chordata; class Actinopteri; order Syngnathiformes; family Centriscidae; genus Macroramphosus; species Macroramphosus scolopax. The sequence goes on along the minus strand of CAAKHC010013914.1, from coordinate 33,790 downwards.
GGGTGAAATTATGTCTGTTTTTAACTCTCAATTGGTCAGAGCATGTTCTCTGATATGGTCCGGGTTTTATTACCGGCTCAACATTATAAAACAGGCAGTGATGTAACTCTGATGCAAAGCTAAGCTTTAGTGTGTGTATAATCCACTGAGCCGCTTCCTACCAGACTGGTTTAGACTTTTCTAAACACAGGTTGATTAATTAAACTTACAAAGCGCTGCAAATTTCCCCAACACCTTTTGTTGTGCTTTATGGGTTTATTTGCCCCACTTCCTTTTATATGCCTTCTTCACAGAAAGTCTTCTATAAATAGAGCTAAAAATAGCTCATTTGTTGCGTGTGACTCTATTTTTAGGTCGACCGGTTGTGTCCTGAAGGTATCGTGTTTGCTTTTGCATCATACCTGTGGAACTTCTCAACACCGGGTCATGCCTTCTGTGTACTTGCAGAAAAGACACCCACTCATGTATTGTGATTGAGGATGATTACATAATTCAAAGAATATATCCTGGTCCTATATCCATGTTGGCGTTTTTTTTCTTCCTGGTTTCGTGTGATATTAACCCTTAAGCTTCTGCAGTTTGTCAAGTTTCTATTTCCCAAAAATGTGCTGCCCGCATTGGTTAAAACTTTAGCTTCTGTCATCTCAAAACAGCAACTGACAAACAGATACGAGTCTTAATTCTTCCAAAGCTCCTGTAAGACAGAGCATTGGAGTATCCAATCACACCTTGCTCATTGTGATTTTATTATGGCATTTTAACACAATATATTTGATGAATATATCTCTGTATTATAACTTTAAGCAGAACATTTGTTAACCTTTATTTATTCGTACTTTAAGCAATTATATTTATTGTTTCATTTCTAATTTTGACAAAACATTTTGATACAAGTCATGCTTTTGTCTGCTGCCAAATAATTGTAATTTTAATGAAAACTAAAGAACAAGATGGAAGAACAGTAGCATCATGCAACCAGCCCTTCAGGCTCCGTTGACTAAAACATAAGTGTATCGTATATGAGACATTCGCTTTCACCGTTCTCCTCAGCTCTAACCAGCCATTGTCCCATTTATCTCTTCACACTTGTCAGCAGGCCAATGGAGCCTCCCTCCAAGAAAGAGGTTGTTCCAATCATGAGGAGGCCAGATGAGTGGAAGGATCCATGGCGCCGGTCCAAATCCCCCAGGAGACGGCCCGGGCTGGGCTCCCCACCACGAGGACGACGGCGCCATCGACCCTCAGGTTCTTCCGTCTCTCTGTCCAACTCCTCCAGGTAAGAACTCCTCCTGCTTGTCAGAACATGCAGTCTGTGCTTTCATAATGAAGAATGAACTTTGCAGAGTCGAAAAACAAGTAGTGTTCACGTCACCCTCTACCTTCACAAGTGCTCCGGGACCTGAGGAAAATCCATCCGGCACACACCATGATGCCAGCTCTCTGGCTCTTATCAGAGCTACACACTGTAGTTCAACAGTTGTGTGTATCACAAAGGACAGTCGGATCGAGAGCATTGGGGGCCAATGGCCGATATATAAAGATATCATATTGCTGTTTTTATTTATCTGATTTAATACAACAATTTAATAAGATCCAAAGTTGGTGAATTAAAATGAACGTTTATCAACCACTAGTGATCTTGTCTGCACTTTCTCTTGCTTACGTTCAGTGTCTCTGCAGTGAACTTGAAAACAGTATCGTACATAAATTCCATATAAATGTCCAAAGGTCATGAAAGACAAAACCTGCAACAGTGTGTTGTTACTACTTCACGTCACAGCGGCCTGGGAGAGGTGTTGACAGGCAACAGGCCCAGTGAATGTTTGTTGTTCTCTTCCTTTTGAGCAAAACTTTTTACACCATGCCTCCTTTTTTTTTTTTTTTTTTTTTCTGTGGTAATTTCAAAAACATTTAGACAGCCAAGCCGTGTGAAAATATAAGTATGTGACATGTAACAACTGTGAGCAATAAGATTATACATGACGCCCCGTTTTAAACGGATTGCTGCTGTGTAGCATTCACATCAACAGAGGAGCACACGGCAGGCTCTGATCTCGTTCAACTATCGTTATGTCATGGGTCTATTTTTATCCATACAAGCGTGAGAGAAAAGTGCACATGTATATTTGCTGACGGTGCTTTAACTGCATACGGCAACACTATTGTTCCCATTTATCACTTTTAGAGCCGGGTGGAGTCGTAGTTTTTCCTGTCCAGTCTGGTGCATGAGCATGAACTGTCTTGTCTTTTTGGGGCGATGACTAAACTAATTTAACAGAGGGCTGTTCGTTGTCTGTACAACGTAGAGTTAGGCAGTTACCCTTTAAGAAGCTTTTGATTTATCGTTGGTTCATGTGCTGTGTGTTTGCAGGTCTTCGTCTCGCTCTTCATCCTACACAGGCTCTGGGTCCTCTCGTTCCCGCAGCCGCTCCTCCTCATTCAGCTCTTATTCCAGCCACTCCTCTCATCGCAGCTCCTTCACGGGCAGCCGCTCCAGGTGGGTTTTTATGTATCTCACTACAACTAGCTGTTGCACCTACGCCAGCACGAATACAAACAGTCCAACAATCCACTCAACTCGCAGGCGTCTTTCATAACTTCTACAGAAAAAAAAACACTCCTGTTTCCTAGTTTCATGAAATGTTTTTCAGTCAATAAAACAATATAATTTTTACCTTCTCTCAAAATGAGGTTTTTCACTTTCCTGCCTTGAGGTACATTAGAAGATTGATACCACGATTGTACCTCTATGAATGCCATAAGCAGGGTGAAACATTTAGCCTGGCTCAGACCAAAGGTGTCAGGGACTTCAGAGCTCATTAACATGTCATATCTCTTTTGGTTAAAGTGCACAAAGTCTGAGACTTAAGGAAGTTGCAGCCCCTGGCAAGTTATAGTGTTGATTGTGCTTTTTATGATCAAACCGCAAATCATCCGCTGGTTAGGTTACAAATGTAAGAATGGTTTCCACGTTCCCATGGAACTATGTGAGAAAGCAAATAGGCGCATTTCCTTAATAGTCGTAATACTCCCTTAGGTTACGAATACGAAGAACTGCTGACTTACAGATCGAGGAAATTATTATTGAACACGTGCTGAATTGAGCTATTATATTGGAAGTAATTCCACACTTCCTCAGTGTTCTTTCCCCGGCTTGTTTCAGCGAACAGCTTTTACACGCTGTTCAAATCTTATTGTGGCTAATTATTTACAGACTAGTTCTTCTACAACATGGGAAATTTTAGGATATGTAAGATGAATTTTTACATCTGTCATCAGAGAAGAACGCAGCCACTGCAGAAGCCAATGTGTCCAAGCCCCATTCCCATCGTCTTCTCGAGCGTTGTTTGAAATGACCCTGCCTCACTAATGATTTCTTTATTGTGAATTCATAGGTCTCGATCCTTCTCCACATCTCCCTCACCAAGTCCAGCAGCACCGAGGAACGTTAAGAACAAATCAGACATTCCTCCTGTGCAAGCTAAAGGGTAAATCCACCCACACGTCAGCCGTGCTCGTATTATCTTCTTCCATATACCTTTCTCTTTGGATCCTTTCTCGTTAGTGTGCAATATGGAGAGGAAGGTTCATAATGAAAGTCTGTAGCTTTTGGGACTCCAGCACTGTATTGAATCATGCCATTTATTGATCATGAGCTATCGGTGACATGCTTGCTACTTGTACATGCCTGTTCTTCATTGTCTGCATGCTTGAAAATGCAAAAAGTGCCTTTTGCCCCCCAAAGCATGCCCCTGAAGCCGGGTGCCATGCCCCCTCCACGCAGGGACAAACCTCCCATGAAGAAAGCTCCTAGTCCTCCTCCACCCGGTGGACCGCAGGGTAGGCCAACCAAACCCCTGCCAGAGGCAGGGAAACCTCCGACCAATCTTAGAGAGGCTGTAGGCGCAGGTGGTGGCGGAGGTGGAGGCATAGCAGGGAGACCCCTGCCACCACGGGAACCTGGGAAGCCTCCGAACATGAGGGAAGGAAGGCAGAAAGAAAGGCAGCAGCATCCTCCCCGGAGGTAGGTTTCTACTCTTTTCATTTTGAGACAGGTCTTGTGACAAGAATCCAGTGCCCGACAACGGGAATCTGATTTGTTGCTGGAAACAGGAAAAGGAATAGTTCTGTTCTAGTTAATCCACTTAATTCCAGTAATCTAAATTTAGTCTCTGCTTATTTTTTCAAAGTGCCTGTGGTTGATTCTGTCAGATGTTGTGACGCAACACACATTGGCATTTCATTTGGCAAGCACATCTACTACTGAGCCAACCAGTTACCAGAACACAAACAGTTGTCAAAAGTATTTCAGTCATACAAAATAATTCTATTTACGACCAGAAAGAATCCACATCCTCTTATCATCTCAGCTGTTTCAGACTTTGAACACGGTCTGTAAGAGTCGTGCACAACTTGTTTTTAAAACATTATTTTCATCATTCTGCTGTACTGTGGTAGCTGTGCTTTTGGTGGGAAGGTCACAAAGTTTGTGCCAGGTATCGGGAGGATGGCTTAAGGAAAAACTGCACTTGTTTAGTTTTGTACCCACTGTGTGTCTATGTGTGTGTTTGACAAAGCAACATCAGCCCGAGAGGAAGAACACTTTGGAGAGAATTTCTACTTGTGTGTGGGTGTGAGTGTCGGCAGACTGAGGGATCTAAAATATTCAGGAAAACCAGTTCCAACACTTTGCCTTTTCTGATTTACAGGCATGAAGGAGGTCATTAAGAACCAATGAGCCCTTAGTGGTCTATAAACTTGATTTAGTGTTGCAGAATTGATGATCATTCACTGTTTCTGTCATTCCCTTTTTATTTTTTTTAGAAATGAGCTAGTTTGCCTTCTGTGTTCTTTAGGCGGTCTATGAGTGGGAGTGTTAGTGGAAGTGGTAGCAGTTATACTGGTTCGAGCTCCAGATCCAGATCGTCATCCAACTCTCTGTCACGGTCACGCACTGGATCCAGAAAATCTAGGTACTTGCCCATGTAAACGCATGTGAAACATCCCAATTACCTGATAGACCTGGAGTTTGCAAAAACGTAATTTTAAAGGCATCTATTACATGTTGAGGGGCCTTTTTTAAACATGTAAGTAAGCTTGCAGATCAAGTCCTTGTATTGCTGAAGGTTGTTCAGATACATGCTTGAATAAAATCTCATTTCTTACACATGGATTTGCGATGGCGGTAAACTCAGGGTCTGAAGTTCTGGCTCACTGACCAAGGTGGCTGGTAGATGAAGAAATCACCAGGCAAACCATATACCACCATATACCTGCATGTCGCTGACATAAGGTGTCATGTTGAATACAAACAAGGTCAGAGCAATACATTGATCATTGATGAACAGATTATTAAGAGGTTCATCTTTAATATTCGAAAACAGAATTCTAAATTAGGCCTATTGGATGCTTATTTATTTTAATCTCCGTAAAGCTCCACTCGTCACTCTTCGGCATTCACCCTCTTCTTGCTAGTCTGCTCAGACGTTGCTGTTAGGATTGCCTCCTGGACACTCGCTGTTATAGTTGTCACGAATGTTCGGTTCCAGTTTCATTCTTTTTCCTTATTGCCAACCAATAAGTTGTTTCTGTTTTTGTGATTGGAACATGGGAGACACACAGAACTCCTCCGTGTAGCCTCTTTATTGAACCGTAGCCATTTCCCACCCAGCTGCCTTTGTGTAGATGCTTCGTCCTCCTTCACGGTTGTCCTGGTGGGTGACTTTGTAGGGAGGTCACGGTTTGGAGATTTTCCCGGTATTGAAAAAGACATTTGTCAAAGTCGGTACTTGCGGTATCGCCACGACAAAATTCCGTTGTAGGTGTGCTGGATGGGTGTTTTTAACATGGCGGCTAGTTGAGATAGTCAGTCGGGTCAGTGACCAACGAAAACTCAAACGATGCCTCAAGTTCAACTAACATCCGTAACACAGGCTACTTCTACAAGACTTGTGCTTGTCCGTACGATAATTGGCTGTTGAAAGGGTGACTGGAAATGGAAGTCAGAGTCTGACGATTCTTTTATTTCCAGTTTAAATCTCACAGAGTTCACGGTAGTCTGAGAGAGGAGCTCACAGGACTATAAGGCACACAGATATTTATACTGACGAACAAACAAGGGCTGCAGTTTCCCCCACATACAGTGGAAAGTATTCAGACCCCTTTAAATGTTTCACTCTTTGTTTCATTGCAGCCATTTGCTAAAATCCAAAAAGTTCATTTTAATTCTCATTAATGTAACTCAGCACCCCATCTTGACAGAAAAAAAAGAGCCTTGGTGAGAGAGGTAAAGAAGAACCCATAGATCACTGTGGCTGAGCTCCAGAGGTGACGTAGGGAGAAAGTTCCACAAAGTCAACTATCACTGCAGCCCACCAGTCGGGGCTTCATGGCAGAGTGGCCCGACGGAAGCCTCTCCTCAGTGCAGGACATATGAAAGCCTGCATAGAGTTTGCCAAAAAACACACGAAGGGCTCCCAGACTATGAGAAATACGATTCTCTTGTCTGATGAGACCAAGATTGAACTTTTTGGTGTTAATTCTAAGCGGTATGTGTGGAGAAAACCAGGCACTGCTCATCACCTGGCCAATACAATCCCAGTCAAACATGGTGGTGGCAGCATCATGCTATGGGGGTGTTTGTCAGCTGCAGGGACAGGACGGCTGGTTGCAATTGAAGGAAAGATGAATGCGGCCAAGACTCATGGCTGTACTAGCTCAAAAGGGTGCTTCTACTCAATACTGAGCAAAGGGTCTAAATACTTATGACCGTGTGATATTTCAGTTTTTCTTTTTTTAATAAATTGCAATTTTTTCTGTCAAGATGGGGTGCTGAGTTACATTAATGAGAATTAAAAGGATTTTTTTTTTCAAATGGCTACAATGAAGCAAAGAGTGAAATATTTAAAGGGGTCTGAATACTTTCCGTACCCGCTGTATGCACGTCTGTTCCTCCTAATGTGACTCTCGGCTCTGTACCAGGCACTGACTGGAGACGACTGGTACCCCTGCAATAAAGGGGTTTGTATGTACATTCTTTCTAAAGATAACAAGCTTATTGGGCATTGCAAAATATGCTGTTTCTAATTGGAAGATTCTACAAGGTCTTACAACAGTATTTTCCATCATCGCCACATCGCTGTTAATTGGTCTGATGGTAGTTAGCTGCAGACCGGCAGCGATCGATGGCACTGACTCTGATTGGCTGTTTTCTTGTTGGTTGATTGTATAGCTTTAAATCTTTTGTTTAGGCCTTCGAGAGACAATCGGAGGCAGAGTAAGGGCGGGTGTTAATGGAATATAGATGCGTGGGTGAGCGTCAAACCCCGACTCAGACGGAGGAAAGAAGTGGCATGTTTCCATACAAACGTCTCGACTCAATTTGGCGCCGCGCGTTGGCCCAGCACAGCTCGGTTTGTCTCGGCCCGACCAAAAGTGCCAGCGTAAATCCCCAAAGCAGAACTCCTGTAGATCACAATGCAGTAGGCTTCCGAAATACTGTTCTACAAGAAGAATATTTAGCTCAAACATTTATCTTCAGAGATTTCCCAAAACAGAAAGTCTTGGCAGGTGTAATTTCTAACCCTGGGTTTACTTCGAACCTTCTATTCAGTTCAGTTTACAGTCTTCACCACATACAGTATATTATTATGACAGACATGGATGTAGATTGCAACTCTTTGGCAGAGGCGAACATCCGCAAGGTGGTAATCCTACTTGTAAAATAATACTATCATTAACATTCAATAAAGCCGCACAGACAGCAAGCTGCCACATTGTTGTCAACACTTACAGGTGGTTATAACATCAGAGCGATCTCATTTTCACCTGAACGAAACTACATTCCATTTGCCATCAGAAAGCTTTCCAAGCCAAGCTCTGACATTGTTGTCTGTTGCATTCACACTGAGACGATGTGTAAAACAACTAACTACAAATGTGTTTTCAGTGTATATAAAATGAGTTGTTCTGATTACACAGCAGAACATGGATTCATTCTGTGTTCCTTTCTTACTTTTATGTGCCGTCTCTGTTGGGAAACCCCCTCTCTCCCCCCCCCCAGGAAATCCAGGTACAGTGGTTATTATTCAGGAGAGTGTGCCATGTGATTTTATTTACATAGCACAAAGTCATTACAGAAAGATGTGTGTTTGTGTGTGTGTTTCCATCACCTCCGCCGAAGAGGTTTTGGTTCGTCTGTTTGCAGGATTATGCAAAAACTAACAGGTCTATTTTTACTGAACTTATTGGAGGAGTGTGGCCTGGGCCGACGAAGAACTCGTAGCATTTTGGGTCATGTCTTTTTATTTTTACATTAGAGTTTGCGGAGGTTTGCACTCTGAGAGCCCGTTTGACAACAGGATTACACAAAAACTAGCTGTACCCGACAGAGCGTTACTGGACAAGCCGTCACTGCACCAACTCAATCAAACCAACTCCCAAATCTAGAAACCTTCCAGACAAATCTTAGTGACTTTCCGGTGAAGGGTCTCCTGTGGACAACAAGCCCACGTATGAGAGACACACCAACGGCATCTAGATTGTTCATGTTGTGCAGAACATTCAGTCCACATCAAAGCTACAAGATGTTCTTCTGGCACTAACCTTCTCTGAGTGATCATTTTACATAATAACAAAGCAGATGTGATATGTTGTGATGTTGTCCGACAGCATTGTTTATTTTTAAGCAACATCTTGGACTGGAACATCTGTAACTGCTGGTGAGCATGTGGTGTTGATGGGCCGTGTCTCAGTCACTATTCATTTCTCAGGAAATATCTAATGGACATTTCTAATACTTTTGCAATGCATCCAGACATGTGTGCAGTGGTCTGTGAGTACATTTGCAGTTGCTGTCTTTGTGTTTGAGGGCTCAGACCTGGTTTGACTGTTCAGGGCAAGTGAGTAAAGATTCTCACAAGTACAGCCAGAAGGAAGAGAAATGTCGTGGAAATCTTATAAATTCCCTGAGTGAGGAAAACAGAAGTCTACAGCGTTTAACACATTGCGATGCTTTATTACAGGATTAATTACTTCCAACTACAACATGCTCTAACACACAAACAGAGTCACAACAATACTGATCGGCCGAACAGGGTCGGAGTTCTTCTCACACGGAACAGTGAGGAACTCTGACAATTCCCCTAGTGTAGAGCCGGGTCCTGTTTACCCGTTGTTCACACAAGTTGTCCGGCAGGTGTTGTCCCACCACGTTGCTGAAAATAGGATATTTACGATACCATTTGACCCAGGGTATATCCAGCAACCGTTTTGCCACGAGAAGCAGTCTGGGGGCAGTTTCCCACCCTCAGTGGTAGATCAGCTGTTACTCCCTTACTGGCGAGTTCCTGACTCATCACAGTTCATGCTTGGGTTATTGCTTTATATCATTATATTCAACTTTTTCCCTACAAGAAACATTTGTGTGTGTGCGTGTGTGTGTGTGTGTTATGTAAACACAACGTTAATGATGGCACTTAGTCTGCAGTTCCCCAGTCATCTCCCCTGAATCTGTGAATCAGCAGCTCACAGTCCGCCTGTCCTCTCCTACTGTAGGTCTCTGAGTGTAAGCAGCGTGTCGTCAGTGTCATCAGCATCATCCAGCAGCAGCTCTGTGCGTAGCGCCGACTCAGATGACATGTATGCAGACTTGGCCAGCCCGGTATCTTCTGCCAGCTCCCGCTCGCCAACACCAGGTCAGCCACGCAAGGAGCGAGGAGGGCCTCCCCGGGACCGACCTCCACACGGCAGGGACAAGAACAGAGGTCAGTGAGGAGCAGGAGGTCAAACGCAACATGCAGCGACCCCACAGGACACATAGTCCTGATGTGTACCAGCATAACACACAACGCATAGATTCACAGAAATGATGATCCTTTCCTCGTCACAGAGAGGCAATCAAAGAAAGACGAACCCTTCAGGGACGATCGCAGGAAGATGGATTCATCCGGCGCACCGCCAAGGGGAGGCAACCCAATGCCTAGATCAGGGCCTGGTAGCAGGGGGGGCCACGCTGCTCATCCGTCTCCTGGCACTATGGGCCCACCAGGAAGCTATGGAGGTTCAGGTTCCCATAAAGACATCAAACTCACCCTCCTCAACAAGGTTATTTCTGCCTCTTATTTCTTAGAAAACAGTTCTCCCTCCCAGATTGTAATGTTGGGCATTAAAGGGTCCCTCCGTGTTGCCCTTCGTTCAGCTTGTGGACTCTGTCTGGTGATTAAAGCCTGTCATACTATAACACTTCTCCTGTGTTCAGGCGATACGCCACTCAGGATTCCGACCGTGTTCAATGATTAGATGATGTAACTTCCATTGTTATATTCATTTCTTAACTCTGTATGTTTCGTGTATTATTTTCCAGCAACAGGCAGATAAGGGCAACAGGAAGAGGTATCTGCCTTCAGATAAGGAAAGGCCGGGTTCCCCTGCCAGCAAGAGAATGGCCATGTCTCCAGACAGAAGTGAGAAACACCCTGACTCACCACTCGCACACCCACTCCTTTGCATGCCTTTCCTTTTTTCTTTTAACACTTATACTAACGAAACTAAACAGTATCAACGGGAGACACTGCCTCCGTGAGCATTCCTGATTGCCCACGCTTAGGAAGATAATTAAAGCAAACTGTCTTCAGTAGCATTGCATCATTTGAAATGATACTGATACTGCTGTCTTTCAGTTCGTGACAAGAGGATGCCGGGCAGACCCCCGATGTCCCCTCGGATGGATCGGCCCAGAGGCCAGGGGCCGCGGCCCATGCCCCCACAGGGAGACAGGTTGGTGGATTTATGTCCTGTGCCATGTCATCAAACAGCAGCACATGGTTTTTATACAGGAACCGTGGAAGTTTCATGGTTATTTTTCTTTCTTAATTTTCTACATGTCATCCTTCCGTACTGCAGTGATCATGTTTACTCCGGCAGGTCACGTCATGGTTCGGTGCTTCGGAATGATAATAATATCACACTAACACCACAAGTGTCAAAATATTCACTTACACAAATTCCCTTGTGAGACAGATGGTGTATAGAAGTGCAGTAGATTCTCTTGTTCTGGTTCTGACGGGTTTAAAATTATACCTGCGCGTCGACCACTGGAGACCTCTGGCAGACGAGGATTGTTCTCCGTGTCCCCTGAAGCTTCCTGCTCCTCCTGATTTCCCTCCAATACGTGACACTGCTGGCAGACGGTGCAGTTTGTCTTGTTCACATTATCTGTCACATGCTGCAGCCATTGGCTTTCATTTTTCTGGGCTTTTCTGTATTTTTTTTTTCCCTTTCTTTCTTGCCACTCGACTGAGCTCCAGCATTCCATCCTCTGTCAGGACATGCCTGAATCTGCGGTCTCTGGCAGGTGGTAAACACCACATGACAGACAGGTTGAGGGAGAGGAACAAGATTTCTGTCTCATGCAAATAATCCCATAGCTGTTTATATTTTCCCCCGTAGATTTGCACCGAATTGAACCTCAGAAATACGGAACAAAGCGCGTCCCCTGTCAATGCAGTACAGAACAGGACTTTCAGTTTTCACTCACAGAATGATTCTGTGTTTTACGGGATGGTCGTCAACACCGGCGGCTCCGTAGTTAGCAGAGTCAGAGCAGACTGACCCTGTCATTTCCTCAGCGGGGGGTTTTTAATCGGTGTCCCTCAACTTTTTCTGATGCCAATCTTCCAAATGCTCATTAACATGGGTTAATGTGATGCTAATACGGCTCTGGCCCAGTGGAATGATGTACGTCAGGCTTTATGACACAAGCAGAACTTTTGTTAGTAAATTAGTGTGTTTTCATGAGAAGAACAACATCACCCCACCAGACTTATTGTTTGAAAGATGATCAAACATGATGTCTGAGGTGTTTAATAGGACAACCAGCTAATAGTTCTCTGTTGTGGTCGTTTCCTCTTTTTGTTCTGCCTCATGTTTATCACGAGTATAAATGTGACCCGCACTTCTGCTCCTTTTTTTTTTGTAGAAAACGTCCTCTGTCACCACCCCCCAAGTCCTCTGGGAAAGGCCCTGCGCCGTTGTCAGGGAAACCCGCCATCCTCGGCTCTGCTTCGGCCGCCGGCTCCAACAAATCCAGCAACACACTGTCCCGCCGCGAGGAGCTGCTAAAACAGCTGAAGGCCGTAGAAGACGCCATCGCTCGGAAGAGAGCAAAGATCCCCACCAAATAAACGGAAGTCTACTCCTCACCTGTTCGCTCACCTGTCAGTCGCCTGCTCGCCTGTGTGGCTTACCGAGCTTCGACAACAGCGATGGATCGGAGCGGTTCCCAGTGAATCCTGCTTTATACACCCGCCTCCAGTGGACGTGTAAAAATGTTGTATGGTTCTTGTATAAAGGCTGTTGTGTAAGTGAGCAAAAAGTGGCCTCCACGACAACCATCCTCTGCTTGTTGCCCTGAGACGTTCATTTTCGAGCGTCTTTCACTCCCGTTTGCCCAACTTCCGCTCCTCTAAGGCTCAACTGCAGTTCACCCTCGAGTCTTTGAGAAACTGGAGGGCTCAAAGTGAAGCTGTGAGGGAGGAACGTCTCAGGAATGGAGAGTATTTCATGTAGACTTACAGTGCAGAAACAGAAGAGTAAGGTGCATTTGATCACTTGCTGCTCGCTCTGGTCTCACAGGGAAGAGGAAGAATCTTCCTGTTAATGTGTATCTGAAGAATAACACAATTCTACACGTTAAATCTATTACTTCTAGCCCCCTTTTATTGTCTTTTCTCCTCAGACGTTTTCTTTTTTTTTAGTTTGGAGTGATGTGACCGTTGGATGAGTTCGACAGGCTACTGAGCCTGCGGGGCTCCACGACTCTGTATAAATCTACAACCTCCTGAGCGTCTTTATTGGCCCCTGAAAGTGATGACGAAGCCCACATTTAGTTCACAGCAGGCCCACCTCGAACCGACGATCTGTCTGTGTTCTCGGGCCACGTTTACTGTCACACCTTGTACAATAACAACAAATCATCAGACTCTCATGCGAATCATTGTAGACAAGTGATGTGAATTATTGCTTCTTTTTTTTTAAACATTTTATTTTCTTCTTAGCTCTTCTCAAGTGATAAAACAACGTTATATTTGTGTCACATTTGTAGTTGGAGGAAAGAATGCTGGACCGGGGACATTTAGAGACAAGATGTCTTTGCTTTTGTGACAAAAGCCTTCTAAATAAACTATTTTGATAAAGAGACAAACGGTTGTTATATTCTTTGTAAACAAAAAGTTGTTGATGCACGGTCACACGTGTTCACGGGTGAAGTGAACCGGACGATCACGGATCAGTTGAGGACAGCTGATCCGTGATATTTGCAGTCCATTGTATTGAAATATCACTCTGCATCAACACACCTATGAAACATCTGTTCCGTTTCTCCTCCTAACGGCTGGCGAGTGTCGCTCTGTATCCAGTGTAGAATACATTGACAGCTTTCCGATGACTTGCAATAAAGTTGTCTAACACTTTGTGATCCTGGGACTTTTCACCGACGGCCACCAGCAGGTCACATGTTTGACTTCTGTCGTGATCCATCTCAACATGCACCGTTTGGCTCAAAGGCACCCAGACGATGCGGCCTCATGACTTAAAGGGGAATCTTCTGTATTTTCCGACCTGGGCGTAACTCCAAACATTATTTGTTTTCATCAAAGTGTCTGATGACATCAATGAAAGAAGCCCGGCAGCGACGAACCTCTGTTGTTCTCTCTGGGAACATATTTGTGTCACTTCAAAGCCAAATTATCGGCTCAAAATGTAACGTGCAACAATGCCCCGTACTATTAGCTTGTGGTTCGCGAGCGGCCTCCAGGGTGTAAATAATGAACACATTGGAATAAAAACTGCTCCCAGTGATAGAATATGACACCAGAACATGGAGGGCTTCAGCCCAGGTCGACAAATATTGAGGTTCCCCTTTGAGTGATTGTCTGAGGGAAGTTACATTTCTCCCATCGCAGACCTCCAGCACGTCTCACGCACGCTCACCAGGATACGTTCAATCCTCCAAAGTAAGACGTGTATTATTAATCTGTAGTCCTTGAAATTAGAGAACCCCACTCTGAAGGCCGGTGATCAGGAGAAGTCTGCAGATACATTAATGACGGAGCCACAAAGTTTCTCTGCGACCCAGAGGAAGACGATACGACGAGCGTGTGTGGTTGAATCCGAACACTGAAACTGGAGTGTGTGTGTGATCCAGCTGATGACAGATTAGAGTTATCTGGTATTGCAGGCGAGGTTGGTTCAGGTTCAGTAAGTGACACAGCTTTTCTCTGATATATTTCCCTATAGGAAGTCCTCCAGAGTTTCATCTGAATGTGTCTCCTCTTTATTTCTGTTGCTGCTGTCATTCCGTGGAATTGTTTAGTTAGCAAACGCAATCTGCTATAAGGAACGATTTGTTTCATTCATGCCAGGTTATAATAATAGTCCGCAGGCTTCCATAATAATCCCAGATCATAACTCAGAATCAGTCCTGCTGTCAGATTATTGTACTTTCTGCTCAGAATATGTTTTAGTTGTAAGTCACTTTGGGAGGTTTTGAGGAAAACCGATGTTATTGATCAGTAAATGCTCACAAAATAAACTGAGGTGAAGTTCAAATCCCACATGAGGTTTAAACTGCTTCCGTCCCAGGTCGTGAAGGCTGAACACCGTCTTCAGTGGAACTTCCACTGTTCGTCACGTACATGTGTTCTCCAAGAACCCGTCGGTTCATTGAGGAACTCCCGACTTCTGTCTCTGAAAACACAAAGGTGTGAGAGGAACAACAAGTCCGATCACGGGGCGAAACAAAGACGACTGAATGCAGACGACTCGGCAGAGATTTAAAACGTCACTTCAAAGAGACAACAGACGACAGCTGGGTCGGAGGTCGGAGGTCGGACACCAGAAGAGAAAGTAGAATTGGAAATAATACCTGTAAAAATCTAGATAAACAAATCTAATGTGATTTACTGATTGTGCATTTTATGCTAAAGGGAAAAAACACAAATGAAGTGATTTAAAATGAAGAACTTGGGATGAACCCCTCCGGGACCAGTGCCAGACTAAGATGTCCCTCCCCAGCCATCGATGAGGCCGTCCCAGGCCGCACCCAGCAGGATCCTATCAGATGCTGCGTCTCACTATAGATACAGATAATATAATAACTTCCGGCTGGATGTTCCAGTTGTGAATACGACATACGACATTTCATGTTTACCAAACATAGTTCCTATATAAGAGTCTTGTACTCCAAATGTACATCTGTTCCCTATTTTGATTTGCTTTAACAACACAGATGTATTCATCTAATAAACTCTGCAGACTTGTAACGTCTCGTTGACACACCTGTTGGATTAAAAATCCCACCAGCTGAACCGGCTCTAAAGGAAAGGAGCTCTGAGTTAATGACTGTTAGACTTAACTGAAATTTAACTTACTAACTCCGTTATCTGATGTCAGATATTAAGAATTCCCTACTTTGCATGCCCACGAGGAGACACGTCTGCAGAGAATCCCCAGTGCCGGACACACACCCAGAGAGCTGACCTGGGGAAAGTTAGCTGTGAAGGCCCCTCGTCAGGGGACATCACCCAACCTCTTTCCATTAAAAATGTCCCGGGGCAGCCGCAGACTTTAACGAGCAGCAAGTAGAAGCAAAAACAAAAGTGTTGTGGTGTTGTGATGAGGCCACGAAGCCAACAGGACGGAGTGTGAGTGATTGGACGGACGTCAGAGTGTCGGACACTGGGATGAAGATTAACCTCATGTTTCCTGTCGACAATCACAATCTTGTTTTTAGTCGTGTGTGTTTGACCTTTCCTTGACCAGTTGAAACATGAAACTTATTGAAACTTTGAACCGTGATACGATTTCAAGCTAATCATGCATCAATTAGAGACACAAAGTTTAATTACCTAATAGCTGAAAAGGGTTAATTCCTCCGATGTGAAACTAACCTTGAATAGTTCTTCATCTAATTTGCTGTAAATCAGAAGCCCAAAAAAGCAACATCTGATCCGTGCTGACATTCACACCTGGTCCAAACAACTCCAGAACGAGCGGGATGGGAAAAGCCTCTGTAATGATTGACTGCAGAGGTTTATTGCTGCCCAGTTGGCCGTCCCTGCGAGTTACGTCTGTCCTGAACAATTCCACAGCTAATGATTCATGACAAAGTCAACGTGCAGTGTGAAGGCAGGAAATAGCGCTCAGATAACATGAAGCTGTTATGATTATAGAAGTGTGTGTCGCACGTCAGGCAGGAGACTGACGCTGCTGTGTTAAAATTGCAATTAGTGTTTACTGTAACTATGAAAAACGCCTGCGTCACATGTTATATCGCACAACACAGGCGAGGTGGGTACAGATGGAGAGTCCCTGTGGCAGCTGGACCTGGACTCATCTGATCACTCTGAGGTGCTCTTCACTCCGCAGCGAAAGGAAAAGGGACGATACACCAGCCCCCATTATGTAGTAAAAGCAAAGCTTGTGATTCTGGGCGAGTGTTTGAATGTAAATTGAGTTTCAACTTCTGCCGGTGTTAAACTAACTCATGGTTTTATCTAACAACCAAATCATACCTGAAGGAAAATGTGTTTGGGCCTTCATAGACGGTAAGTTATCCACATAAACTACATGTGTGATGTCGTCACCTGAGCGTAAAGTCGATGTGTACGATCAGTGAGTTGTATCATCACATCATAAAAGAAACACAACAAAGTTGTTCTCGAGCCTCATTGTCGTCCAGCTGTAACCATGGACGTCTGCTGATAATAGCTGTCAACCGATCCGCCTCACAGGGGACTTGGCAGCGTAACGGGGCCAAACAAACACAATCTGGAAATTCTTCTTCCAGAATAACGACAGTAGATAAACATGACAGATGAGGCTTCTATTTAGGGATCTTGACCATTGTTTGTTCTGTCAGAGAGGAAAAAGGGAAGCAGGGATCCACTCACACGGAAACTCAAAATGATCTCAAACTGTCCGGGTGATTAAATATCCCGTCGTGATCTTTGGGCTTTTTATGTTCTTTTGATTTAGTTATCAAAAAGAAATGTGAAGTTTGTTGTTACTCAGCTGTTTTGTGTTCCTCTTTTAATGTCTCATGAATATGCTGTGAAAATAACAACTTCTTTATTACTGCATGTTCTGAAATAAATAAATAAATGATTAAAAAAATGCTGTTGTACTTGTGAGTATAATGTATTTTTTCCTTTTATTATTTTATTAAAGTAAATGCACTCAAATGATTCTCCTACTTGTTTTTATATTTCTATGTGAGTTCAAAGAAATAGATTACTGAACAATAAACTTTTCCTATTAGAAATTGCATCAGGGTATCGATTCATAGTAATCTGGTTGCACAATGAGCCTGTAAATGACCAAATATATTGTAGTGTGTGTGTGTGTGTGTGTGTGTGTGTGTGTGTGTGTGTGTGTGTGTGTGTGTGTGTGTGTGTGTGTGTGTGTGTGTGTGTGTGTGTGTGTGTGTGTGTGTGTGTGTGTGTGTGTGTTCCTGGGGACGCCGCTCTGCCAATGACACAACACCGGCCCCGCTCACGCTCACCTGCCGCTTACCTGCCTGAAAGAAGAGGAAGTCAAGGAACTAAATGCCATTTCCATTTCCTCATGCCTGGTTTTCCCAGGTGTATAAAAGCCGACAGGTGAGCATGATGGCCAACAATAAGCAAATCAGATTCGCGTGTTAACAGTCAGCCAGGACAAGAGCAGAAGATGGACATGATACAGGTGAGTGTCAGAGCCGCGAGGCCCGGCTGCTCTGCCTCCTCCATCCTTCAGGGGCTCATGTCTGTCTGTCTCCCCCAGGTTGTGGTCTTCTGCCTCCTTCTCGGGTCCGTGTGGACGTGCAAACTGAACCGGTGCTACAGTGAGCAGGAGCTGAGCGAGGCGGCGGAGAGGAAGCTGAGGAGTCACTACCCGCAGCCTCCGGAGCAGGCGAGCACCGCCGCATCCGACTCACCTGCCTCCTGCCCGCTGGACCTCTACCTGCACCAGCAGCCCCTCAGCGACAGGTCCATATCCCCCTGGACATACGTGTAAGTCTCTGAACCTCCAATTAATATCTGTTCATCGTTTATTCTCCTTTTCTCTTATTTATGTGTAGATGAAGAGGGAACGACTTTAAATGCCCTTAATTCAGTCGCATCATTGATTTTAAAGTCTGCAGCCACAATGTTTTAGGATATATTAGAAGTGTTTCTATTATAAAGAATAACTTGGAGATACGTGGTTGTGACAGTGGATGATGTGGAGCTCAGGGGCAGCTCGGGGCTCGGATGCTCCATCATCCCTCCCTGACATGTCGTTGCACCTTCCACCCTGTATTTAAATATGTTAAATATGACCACCAAAGTTCTTTATGAAAACAAGTTTCCTCTCTCTGTGGTCCATTTGATATTTCCAAACAAATGATATTCCACTTGATTGATGATGATTTGGTGACATAGAGATCAGAGTCAGGTTGTCTGTCCTGCTCCTACCAGAAGTTGTGACGGCTGTCCTGCCACTGTGACGTTAATCATCACCGAGAATACAACTTCTCATTTCAAAACCTAAATCATTTATCATTTAATTCTTAAGTTGTATGTTTACGTTTTGGAGGCTGTCAGGCTCGGATGAGTTCCGTTGGGACGTGCAATCAAACATGTTTGAATATGAACGTGCTCACGTGCCTTATTGTGTCCCTCCGTCACGCACGTGACGCGATGACGCGCTCTCGTGCGCCACACCTGAGCTGTGAGAAAGGGAAATCCCCTGCACCAGCTCTTGGCACACATCCGCCGAGAGTGACGTGAGATGTGTCATTGACAGCCGGTGACTTTTCCCGTTCACTTCCAGTTGTGCAAAGCTTCGCTCCAGTCCAAGTTCAACTCGTTTTTAAGAGCTCACCGAACAGATAACTTTATTGTATTATTCTAAATAAGAAAGCAAGGAGATGAGAAACTGCATTCATCCATCCATCCATCCATCTCTCTGCAGTGTGTGTGAACTCTGCTGCCTCTCAGCTCACTTCAGCATTGGAAGTTGTAGAAAGCAGCGCTGGAGGACTTTATTTAATAAGAACCATCTCTGAACTCTGCTCAGCTTTAGAAGAAGTTGTGTAAAACAACATTCGATGACTGTATAGAAGCATATGTGAGAGGCAGCTGGAAAAATGTGATCTCTATTTCCCATTAATCCAAAATGGCCATATTGTATGAATGTTTGAACCTGTCCTACGAATAGAAGAAGACCAATTGTTTTTAACTGTGCGAAGAAGAAAATGATTTGGACTTTGAAAACAGTTGCATTCTGAGGGAAAAATCATTTTATTGAATCATCATGTGTCTCCCACTGTCTTCTGATAAGTTACTCACTCTGGTATCTTGTTCCTTTACAGACGTGTAACCAAGAAGGATCACTATCCCTCCACCTATGTCGAAGCTCGGTGCCTGTGCTCAGGATGCATCATCATCAAGAACAATGCAGCTCCGGTGTTGAGCCAAGACTACAACTCAGCCCCCATAATACAGAGCAGAGTGTTTCTCAAGCGGGAGCCCTGCAGTGACGGAAAAACATACTATTTGACGCCTGTTTCTGTAGATGTTGCGGTGGGCTGCACCTGTGCCCGACCCAATATCTCCTCCTAGGGACCCACCAGACCTGCTGTCACAGTGGCACGCTACAGTTCATGTTGTGTTTGTTTTAAAATGCATTAAGTTCTCTGGAATGTCTAATTCAGGGGTGTCATTTCGTGCAGAGGTCCAGCGCTCTGATGGGAGCTGTTAATAGATCTGATTATACAGAGTCTAACCTTTATGGAGAGATGACACCCCTGCAATAATTGTGAGGCTTCAAAAGTCAAAGTCACATCAGCCTGCTTTTATAGGCCTATTTACTGTCATTAATGATGCCATATTTGAAAACTATAATAATTGTAGGTCTTAATAGGCCCTGTTTGCTCTATATTATGAATAGTTTACAGCACTGCATAATGCAGCTGATGTAAACTGGGTATTTTTCTTTGTATTCTTTTTCATATTGATGGTTTCGTCATCTGTGAAAATGACTATTGTATAGTTATGTAAAAGCAATTATTTAACAACTCATTATATTTGAGTAATTATCTATTTATTTGGTCGGCTTAGCATTTGAAATGTTTGAGCATTTGTAGGCTGTAGAAAACTCATGAGTGAGTGAAGAAGACCTACGAGTCCTTTTATTTCTGTGGGATCTCTTGTTGGTTTTGTCCCAGTGGGACTCGATCAAGTCTGATGAAGACTTAGAAGGTCAGCTTCTTTGAAGCAAAAATAAATAAACGTGATGGACTAAGATGATGTTTCTCAGTGAGTGTCTGTTTACAAAACTGTTTTCTTATCATGCAAGTTTGGATTTGGAAATGAATGATTGATTAGCAAAAAAGTGAGGATCTGGCTTTGGGACGGCATATTGTCAGGAGCCCCAAAAATCCACAGGTTCACTTTGGTGTTTCGGTGATTTAGGATGTACAACATGTTTCAGGTAGCAGGTTGTGGAAACATGTTTGTTGGGCGTGGCAGGATCTTTTTAATTCAGGGATTGTTGGATCCAGATATATTAACCATGCAGTAATCTCTATGTGTAGTAAAATATATACTACATATATACTGTAGATATTTAATAGTGTGATGTTTCCCATATTCCCATCGACCATGATTAAAACATACATTTTTAGTGGCCACTTATACTATATTACCTCAAAACAAATACTGCAGTTGCACAGACATTATATACAGTTAAAGAAAACCTTTACCACCAGGGGGAGCCAGAGGGTACCCGCTCACCACTGGTGGTACGCGGGCACCATCTAGTGGTGCGTGGAGGAATTGTTATTCCTTTTTTTATAAATTAATTAATGTCTGTGTATGTTTGTATGGATGCGTGTTTGTGACTGAAATGCAGTTATTAATGTCCTCACATGCTCTGTGTGTGTGGACATTCCTGTGTGTGTGTGTGTGTATAGGAAAGTTGTAGTATCAATTTGTACAATTTGGCTGTGACTGACAAAGGTCAAAATAAATAATATTCTTATGAGGTATAAATTTGCTTTCTGTGTACATTTTGCATAGCTGAATAGGGTAGGCCTACACTACTGTATTTTAACATCGGCCATAGTGGTGGTACTTGGACGGCCAAATATTTTCTGAGGTGGTACTTGATGTAAAAAGTTTGACAACTACTGAACTAGTATATAATGGGACTAAAATGTCAATATTGGAAACCACAGAAAAGACAAGAACTTTTATATTGATTAAATATTGTCTTCCAGCTTTAATGTATTCTGCACACACATTACAGAGGGAATCCTGTCTTATAAACATGATAATCGTGTCCTGGAATGATGTTAACATGATCACTTCAGTGATCTGAACACACTATAAGCAGCGTCAGAGTTGCTTCAAAGTTGAGAGATGATGGTTTGTAATCTAGTCTCATTCTCTGAGAACAGAAATCAAACCTTTTTAAGATGTTGGTAAGGAATAAAAAATTCAGCAGTCTTTAGCCAAACTAAAGTAAATAGTTGTTTATTACTTTATCAAAACATTCTTTATAAAGTGGTGACATATCAAGATTTTCCGAAAATCACTTTGGATGTCAGAAGGTAACAAAATGAGGTAATAACCTTAACAAACTTTCTTCTGACTTGAGCCTCCAGTCTGAGACACTTAAGGAGACCCGGTTCAACTGTTTTATGTGGCAAACTTCTTCTGTCGGACAGGTGCAGGCAGCTGAGACATGATTTCCAGCAGGGGGCGCTCCACCACCACCAGAGAATTATTCTCTAGTAAGGTCACACACATGAGATGCTGTGGGAAGAAATATCAGGAGTGTTAAAAGAATGCTTTGTTTAATTGGTGGTAACATAGTCTACACTGGCTGATAGTGGAAATGTGATATATTTACAAACCCATCTAGCTGATAAAAGAAAAGAGTATCTGTAACAGCAGCCAGTTCACTGCTGTGCATTGAGTAAACCTAATTCCCAGACACCCAGGAGACCTGTTGGGTTTATATGTCAGGTTCACATTGGCTGCATGCTGTGAGCTGCAGAATGTTATATTTAGTCTTTTTGGTATCGAAACAGAAATCGTTGCTGTTTTTCTCCTATCTATCTTATATCTATCAGGATTTGAGAGGACATCATCATGTGAAAAGGAAGTATTTTCCCAGTGCTCCCTATCTCTTTCTCTCACTTAATGAAGGATGGAGTGTGTTCCGTTAATAAGTTACAACCCTTCCCGCTCCTTTACCTGGTGTACACTTAAATATTAATGAGTCTTACAGAGAAACATAAGTTTTTATATCATTATCGAAGACAAAATCAGTATTGACAGAGGACAGCTGGCTGCAGC
This sequence comes from Macroramphosus scolopax, assembly GCA_901007825.1. NCBI lineage: Eukaryota > Metazoa > Chordata > Actinopteri > Syngnathiformes > Centriscidae > Macroramphosus > Macroramphosus scolopax. The sequence goes on along the minus strand of CAAKHC010013914.1, from coordinate 11,405 downwards.
AGCTCCGCAGTCAATGTGAAACACACACACAAGCAAGTAGCAGCAGATCTGCTGATGAACCTCTGCAGGGTATTGAAAGTACCTTAAAGTTCTTGCATATCTTGAAGCAGTGTTTGTGTCTGATCCTCTCTGGCTCAGGGAGACTCCTCAGTGTCATCTGATTGTAGAGCAGAGTCCTTGCCTCAGGGAGGGGCTGGGTGTGGAAACAAAGACACATAATGAAAGACTGATTTTCCTGTCGCATCACCATCCTTGTTTCTAAAATGAAACGCACGCGATTGTCGTTTTGCTGTGTAATGACAGGCAGATGGTTTCCTGTTTAAATGACTGCGCACATACCAGACTCTTGTCAAGGATGCAGAACATGAACATGTCGTGCAGAATGATGTGAGCTGGGTTTTGAGGATTGAAGGTGACGTGGGTGACGGGTGTATCCCTCTGCAACCAGATAGGGTGCATTCCTTGTTTCTGCAGCTTTCGACTCCACTCAGTGTACTCCTTCTGCACCAGGGAGAATTCAAAGATCTGCGGGACACAAAACAAAAATTGTAGCATCATGCCAATGTTATGTCCATTCATTACATTTTGGAACAGAAAACACAAACCAGCACCGCAGGTGATGCGTAGTGTGATACGAGGCGACACAAAGTCAAAGAAATCAGGCTGTAGTGTTCACCTGCTGGTCTGCATGAACGGTCGTGAGGTTGCTGGTTGTTGGGTGGATGGCTATGGCGGTGGGACAGGAGCTGTACACTGGAACTGTGCAGTGAAGCTACAAAGTCAAACAAAGAAACATCAGGAGTTAACTATTGTTGCTTTGGCTCAAATTACAATTTCAACACTCAGTCTGAGACTTGTTGAAATGGCACTTAGGACAGAGAAATCAAGAAAAGAGCGCTTAGACAAACAAACAGCGACAAAAAATAACATCCCAGTTCACCTTCAGTTTGTGAAGGTTGTAGACGTGGACCACACAGTCTGTGTTGGCTGTAGCGAGCCATTTGCCATCCTCGCTGGCAGACATCAGATGGACCGGCTGTCTGGAGCCTGGATATCAAACACAAACAAACTGGTTAGACACTATAGACGATTTCATATTATCTGCTGGTGGTGAACTACATGATATACGTTTTCCAGTGTTTAACACGAAGGGCTTGAAGTTGTAAATATTCCTACATAACATTTAATTTGTAAGACTGTCTGCCCTCTGTATCACCGTCATCTCCATCTGCTTCCCTGCTTCCTTTGTTGTCCAAGCTGATTCACTGACACTAAAGATATTTTGTCAGAAAGGGTGTTTATTCTTTGAGTTACGATCAAAGGGCTACTGGCCTTGACAGGAGTCTTCCAGTGTGTTTCTAGTCAGATACAATTGCATTACACCAGCTAACTGCCTCTGTGGAAAGTGCTTCTCATAATTTCACATACTCCTGAAAACTCCATAATCCATTTGGACCCTGGTCTCAGACTCACCTGACTTGGGTTTGAGGGTGTGGAGGTATTTACATTCTGACTGGCTGAGTGCAACAACTATCACTGAAGAGTTGCTGGAGGAAGCAAAGAGCTTGGTGGAGTCAGAGGAAAAGCAGAGCTGCTGCACAGAGTGAAGGACCTTAGGTAGTTTGGACACCTGGAGGGAGGAATAGGAGGCGGAAACAGTGAGGGATGAGCTTCATCATGGTCTGTTTTTCAATAAAACAAAGATTCACTTTACATTTAGGTCACAGCCGTCGAAGAATGAATGAGCTGGTGAGGTGTCACTGTATTGCTATGACAGCACTTTCCCAAGCATGTTAATCAAAGCCTCACAAACAGTACATATTATGTATATGTATAATATTATCATGCAATGTTTCATGTCAGTGTTGACGACCCACCTTTGTGATGCTGATGTTGTTATTGTGGATCTGTAACCTGAAGAGACGGATGCTGGAGACAGTAGAGTATGCAAGCCAGTCTCCACACGGGGACAGAGCACTGCAGCAGATATGATCCTCTCCCTGCAGACAACAACACAAAAGCAAATTCAGAGGTGGTTCACCTGGTGAAAGGGGTATCACAAAAGAGTTTGTAGTTGTGTAGTCTGTTCAAGTCATTAGACCACACCCATTTATTATATTAATGTTGATTATTTAATTACATATTTTGGGGGGCGTCACAAAACGCTTTGCGTTCCAGGGCTTAGAGAGAACCGAAAGATTATTATAGGTAACACTCAACACTTCGCTACATTATAGAGAAATATACACACGCAAAACATGCAGTACGCTAAACACTGACATGCTATTGTAAAGTTTATGTGACTAACATACAGGGTTCCAGGATTTCAATAACACCCACCCCACTCTCGAGTGAGGCCTTGACAAGGATTCTGTCACGTTTACAGGGAGAAAACACTCCAGAGACACTATAAACTGCATCAACGGCTGTTTACATCACTCCAGCTGACATCAAGCAAGTTTGTTAAGAGATATTCACAGCAGCGTTAAGCTTATACCGAGCCATGTAGAAGTCACTCGCTGTTAATGTAAGCCGTAAAGTACACACCTTCCTCTTCAGCTGGACCAGTTTCTCTGGTGTCCTCTGAATAGGCAGACTGTCGCCAGGCTTTCCTGATGAAAAACACAAGAATTACATTACAGCTATATGCAATACACCATTTTACTCCGTCTTTAATGGCTGACACATCCTCAAAGAGCAGTTTAAGGGTTATCCCTTGGTTTTAGAGTTAAACTGATTCTGTTCAGTTTAGGTTAAAGGTTGTGGTAAGGCCCTACGTTGTGATTTTTATAGAGCTCAGCAATACATTTCATCAATAAATAATCTCATTAGTACAAACATTTGTGCATGCATGTTGTTCTCACCGTGTACATCACTCTCCCCGAGTCTCCACAGCTCGAGATGATCAGGAAACTGGAAGAGCAGCAGTCCGGATTTCTTTGCACAACAAACCAGACTCCTCTACATGGTGGAGAGATAAGAGTTATCATGTCGCTGAAGCTACAGGCATGATCTACAGTGGTTGTTTGCTAATTGGCCAACATGTAGTAAAATATTTTCAACTCGGATTATACACTCACATGTGGGAAAGTTATTTTCCGAAGGGATGCCTCCTGGGTGTTCTTCTCCACCTTGTCCAGCAGGGGTCGCACTACCAGCTCTGTGTCCATACCTGTAACCAACATTAAACTTTGAAACATTTTCATTGACAATTTGAGTGAGTCTTTAATTGTATATCCTGAGGAAGAATATGTTTGTTGCACTCTGTCATACATTATGGATTGATTGAGAGGCGCATATGTGGTCAATTAAAAGTCATAGCGAGTACTCCAAATAGGCAGAGAAGTAGGTAATGACCGCAATGGCTTTGGCACGTTTGAGGACGTCGTCAGTGCAAGAATTGAACCCATGTCTGTTTTAAAGAGAGGTGGAGTCCCCTCTCACACACATGAATTGTGCGCACTGATGAGCTTCTTCACCTGACCCTTGGAGTCACACCAGCTCAGGTTCTACTGCTGCACTACTTGAAAACACTCTCATTCTGGTTATTACATTCATAACATCCTAATGTATGAAAACCGTTTCATTAACAAGAGGAAGGTTTTATAATTACATTTGGCAGAATTATTATCCATTTGTCCAAAGTGATGAACACATGGGGTAGGAAGTGATGTGAAACTTAATTTAAAACGAGCTATTCTTCCAGCCTGATGATCAGCCACCACCATCATGAAAACTGGTACAATGCTTTGAGCTAACCAAGAGGTTTCCTTCTTGTGATAATGATCATTTTCCATCCATTACTTCTCTGATTAACACAGTTTAAGACATAAAAACAATACCCGTCTTCATATCGTCATGAACCCTCGGTCATTCAGATCGTTTTTTCCCAACAAATTGCACAATAAATATTCTGTACTATAATATATTAGTCAAATCACAGCAGCATATTTAACACTGACCTCCAGAAACCACAGCAGTCTCAGTGTGGACGAGCGCCCTCACATCATGTGAATGGTTTTTAAAGGTCCTGGTTCGGATCCACTGCTTGTCCTGCTGGTCCACAGTGGAGGAGATGAACTGGAATTGGACAACGGTGCCCTCTGATGTTCCAGCTATTAGACTGCTCCCATCCTGTAAACCATTGGTCATATTCAACATCGCTGATTCTGTAGGGAAATGTGCCTAAAACCTTCCTAGAAGGAGAATGATGTGTCGTGTGATTAAATACACACTCACCGGGGATAAAGACAGACACAGCACGTCCCACTTGGTGATAAGATGAGTTCGGACCAGTGTTCCTGTGAGACCGTCCCACATCTGGACATTTCCTACAGAATCACCACTGACTATGGTATGGTCAGCCAGGAAGGCAACACTCCACACCACCACCTCTCTGTTTTTCAGTGCTCCAACACCTCTCTCGACCAGCAGTCTGCATGTGGCGTGACCTAAACCCAGCACAACAAGACACACAGACTTTTAACAGAGTTTTCAGATTAAAAACCCATTCACATACTCTTCTGAGATTAAGTCTCAAAATTTGAACTGATACTAAGGACGTTTGTGTTTGATGTACAAATGACTTTGGGATCAAGTTGCATCTGCTTACCTGTTTCAGTATCAAAGACTCTGATCATGTCCATCATGCCGGCTGCAAGCAGTGTGTCAGAAGGATGCCAGGACAGAGATATGATTCGACCTACAAGATCCAATTAAATAAAATGAGACTGGCAAGTCATGAGTATGGTACATAAATATTGGTTGAAAAGTGTCCTCGGAGGACAAAAACATCCTCCATTGTCCACCACACAATCTCTTCCAAAGACAAAAAAAATAGCAAAAACTTTTTTTTTCTTGTTTACGTTTTCCAAAAAGTACATGTTGGAACTGAGCCACATCGAGGAGAGAAAGTAAGCAACGTGTATCAGGACATGTTAATGTGATCAATCAACAAACTGCTAATTGAAAAATGTTGTTACTGAAGCTGCTTCTCGTTCTCTTACCTTTCTGTCTGTCGAGGTTTCTTTGGAACTGAATCCTCTCCTCTAGTATTTCAAATATTTTTACTGTCCCGTCCTCACATCCAACCTACCACAGGATACATTCAATCATCAACCACATCAAAGCTGAAAGCTATAAGTCTATTAGTTAGGGTGCAGATGAAATATATTATCAAGGTTTTGACTGACCGCCAGCAGTTTTCCCTGGTGGTTGCTGCTGATCGTCCAGATTGGTCCACCGTATGCCTCCACAGTGTACTTAGGTCGCAGGTTCTCCATGTCATACTCTGTGATCATTCCATTCAAACCAGCACTGAAGAGTCGCTGACCCACCCAACACAGAGACTCAATACCCCTTCCATCTTGTCCTGGGATTAGCTGTGCATCAGAGTCACAACAAGTCAGGAAGTTATACCTGCACATCGTACTTAACCCTGTAGGAGAACCCAGCCCCTTTACGACAACGTTATTATTCCAGACTCTAGAAAAATGAATCACTTTAGAGTTGCCTTGCTTATCGTTAAAAGTGCACAAGAGCCCAGTCTATATTGGAGCAATTTATAAATTTACCAGTGATATGACTCGGAAGCTATTCTGATCATTAATCATTTCAGTAATTTCTTAAATTCTCTGATTTCAGCTTCAAAAAAATGAGAGACCTTGCCTTACCTCGTCTTACATTACAGTATATTTAATCTATATTTGCTTTCTTCTGTCAAGGAGTTTGATGTAAACACCATAAACCTTGGGTTAATCTATGACGACCATATGAAATGGTTGTCCGGGCTTCTGACCTTTTCTTGGAAGTAGTTGTCAGCGAAGTTGAAGATCTCCACAGCTCCGTCAATCCGGGCCACAGCCAGCCGCTCAGTGCGGCTGTTGAACGCCATGGCTCGGATAGCACTGGGCATATAGTCGAAGAAACGAACACGGTGCACCTTGAACTCGCCCATTTTCTCCAAAGGGGAAAACGCACACAGGTGGGCTGTCTAAATGCACAGGGGACATGGAAAGACAACACGTGAACCTCCTGACTGTTAGCAACTATAACACCTAGCAGATTAACCATCTGAATCAGCAACACAGCTAAGCTAGCTTTTATGTTTGACACTTCATTGGTGTTACAGCGTATTCACGGTCTCTACAAAATAGCCTTTACCTGTTGTTTGTTGTAAAGCTAAATCAATGTTGTTTCCTTTTAACTCCACACGTTGGAAAACATCAGGGGCCACGTTGAGGACTCCAGACCCGGATATGAAAACTACTAAAAGTAGCCGAAACGGAAATACGTCATCATAAACGTTGCAGACAAAAGTCATTGGAAGAACTGATTTTGAAATTTGACGTACTTATTATATGGTTTGGGATTTTATTCCATCATTTGAAATCCAATTTGAAAGATAGGTTTCTTGTGTTGTTTTAGGGGTGGGGGGAAATTGTATATCTCTGGTTCACACTCCAAAACAATTGGTGGCGGTATTTGCGCTTTTACGCTGGCCTGCCACCCGCTTTTCCATAAAAACTAAAGAAGAAGAGTAAGTCTTCAGGCTGGCGGGAAACTTTACCGAAACATCAACACCAGCTGAACGGTTTTGGTTGTATTTGCTGTTTAATCAATATTTTTGTTTTATTCGGTTTTGTAATTACGGCCCCTGGTTACCTGATAGGACAATGGTTCAAGTAGTCATACGGTAAGAACAGTGAACTTTAGTTTATCCTGCCAACGTTTATCGTTGGAGGACTTGCCCTCCGGTAACTGTTACAGTAGATTATGTTATTAGTTCAATGTAACACAAGTTTAATGTAAGTCACAGGGAGAAACACGTAGTTAATGGTAAGATGTCATTTATCAAATGTTTGTGATTGAAAAATTAAAACTTGCACGCCGAATTTAAAAGTAGTTCGTGGAAACTATTACATTATTTATATTCTACATTCACCAATATTGCCAGGATGCATTTTATATTTGAGTTTTACCTCCACTTCTACGCTATAATAATAATACTAATATTGATAAAGATAATATGACTGTTTCAGTGAGGTGTTTCCCAGATATCTTTAGTTGATTATTGTGTGTGTGCTCCTGTAGAGGAAGTGTGGATGGCAGCAGTCCTCCAGAGTGGCTCATGGTGGAGCTGCAGGGTGAGATGGTGTCCAGACACAACTCTGGTCTGGCTGGGAATGTGATGGGCGACCTCATGTACACCAAAGAGGTACACACTGTTTGTATTTGCCCTGTTTGGTTCTTTCCTGTCATCCCCATCCTCATTTTATACAGCTATTCCTTCTCCCGCCACTAGGGGTTGCCTGTGCTAATGGTGGGACATCACATACTGTATGGGAAGCAGGTCAAATTGGAGAAACCATTCGCTGTCCTCACAAAGCATCCTGCCCATTCACAGGACACAGCGGATAACCACGATGACCCCCAGGTTCCCATGGAAACAGACCAGCAAAGATCCACATCTTACTCTGTGACTGCCCTCATCAAGCGAAAGCTTATCTTTAAGACACGGCCCAAACCAATCATCACTAATGTTCCCAAGAAAGTGTAGCATGGCAGCATGCCTGCACATGGTCAGGGGTCATGTGTGACGGTAACAGACTGAATAGTAGAGATACTGATCTGTCTTCACTGTCCTCCACACCTGCTATGATGCAGTTTGACTTGTTCAGTTGATCAATACTATCCCTCGTATTGATCGATAGCGGCAACTAAGAACCCTTAAACCTGCACTGATTTCAACAAAAGACTTTAACGTAGCTCCTCACACCTATGAGTTAATGTTGTACTTTTCCTTGGATTTTTAAATAGTTAAACTTTTGTTTCAAAAGCTTGTCCAAACTAACTAGAAGCACCTTCTGAATGGAACACTGAATACATGTTTTCCAGGAAATAAACAGCATACAAGAACATTAAATAATTTGGGAGATCAGCAATAGTGACCCAGTCATTGCCTGGCAAAAGCAACTTACTTTTCAATAACTGCTGTATGATCCTATTATGCATTTCTACTGCGTGCCCGCTCTCAATCACGACACGTTTAATTGAGTTAGTGGTGTCTTGTGTTCCCAGAATACATTTGTCATGCTGTAAATTTATTCATTTCAGCCCTGAAGAAAAAATAGAGACAAATATTTTCACATTATATATGGATCACGGAAGCTGAACAGTGGAATGATAATGGGAGGCTATTATAAAATCGACTAGTCGTATAAAAAGTATTCAAATCAGTGTACGGTATGTATATATATATGTGTATGATGAAGTACTTGCAGTTTGTATGTGCTGTTTGGAGTTGTAACAGTTCTTGATAAAAAATTTGTTTTATAGGCGACCAACTTTAATCTGTTTTCTCTATTGAACTGGCTTGTTCAACCAACAAGTTTGTCATAAGCATTACGCATGAATTGAGAAAGAGTTGGTGCCTGCAGACTCGTCAGATTTGTCTGTCTATGAGCATCGCTTTAGACTAGAGGCTAACTTGCTGATATATAGAGCATGTTAGAATATTCACTGTCCTAATCCTCCTAATGTTGGTTGGTCCTCAAGCGTGGCTCAAAAAGAAGGAGCAAGCACAGAAGGAACAGCTGAGAGATCAGTTTGATCGGGTATTTCGGTGTGCGTAAACATTTGAAATATTTGAAACATGCCTCCTGTGTGTTGACATATAGCCAGCATATTTACAGCAAGAGTGTTTGTGTGTTTCCTTGATGAAGGCGGCTCCCATGTTGTGTAACCCCATGATCTTAAAGGCCACCCTGTTAATACTTGATGACTGAAGGGACCAATTCATTCGGCCGCTGTAACACTTTTGTTCCCTTTTCCTATGAATTCAGGCACCTCACTCAAACACAAACATACACAAAGCTTGAAAAAATATATACTAAACCAGAAAATATATATATATACCAGCAGTTCTGGGTCTACCACAGGGCCTCCGACCAGTCGGAGGTGCCTAGAACACGTAGGGGCACATAGGAGGCATTCTTATTGGATGCCCAAACCACCTCAGCGGACTCCTTTCAACGTGAAGGAGCCGCGTCTCTACTCTGAGCTCCTTCTGGATGTCTGAGCTCCTCAACCTATCTCTAAGGCTAGGCCCAGCCACCCAACAGAGGATCAGGAAGCCACTGGTGAGGGTTGTTAAATTGTCTGGTTAATTGAGAGTTTAAGCTTGCAGCTTGTCTCCTTTTTTAACACAACATGATGAGTTTGCCTGTCCAACTTGATTTAATAGCAGTAGAAGTTCAAAAATGAACATGAAGAAAAAGCAAATACAGTTTTACAGAAGAAGTCAGGAGATCATCAACTTCACTTGAGGCTTCACTTCATCCTCAGACATTTAAGTCCGGACCAAAGTGACAGCTGACAGACCAACACCCCCCCCCCCCCCCCCCCCCCCCACAGAGCCACGTCGCTAGCATTGTCAGACTATTGAACTAAATGTGTTGACTTCTGGAAAAGTTCACACATCTGGTGTTAAATACCGAAAAAAGTAAGGCTGCGACCTTACAGCAATGTTACATTGCCACTCAAGTTAGTTAGCAAAAGCAGTGCAAACAGTGCGAGGCCCTGTTGAACCCGAATGTTTATTATTATTTATTTTCTCCGCGTTCAGTCGCCTTTTTGACGGCCTAAACATGCTCAAAAAGTCATGGAAATTTGCAGATGCGTGCGGCCCAGTGAAAATCAGCATATTTTATGGGTGTGGTACAGGACTGTTCAAAATTGGCTACATCGCCCTTTTGAACGTAGAGACACCAAACTTGGTAAGGATATTTATCATGATAAGACGCACAGAATTTGCGATTTGTCTTGATATGCAGGGGTCGTATCTGAACAACCTAAATATTTTGGTATATATAACTCATTTGGCATGCTATTACTAAATCCTACACATTTTAACTGTTGCTTTTATTACATTGTAATAAATAATTAATATTTTGCTTAAATTTCATTCATTTATTTAATACTTTTGAATCAAAGTTGTACTTAGAATCTATTCAATTATATTACGTGTCCGGATGCTGTGTCATCAGTGTGTTAGTGTGAATATGTGAAAGAGGCAGTGATGTAAAGCGAGGACCGTTAAGGTAGAAAGGCACTGTGTACAGAATGCACCATTCACCAAATAAGTGTGGGACGGATTCTCCGTCCCCCTTTAGAGCAATTAGCTTTTGCACAAATTGTGCTGCTATCCTGACGGTGTGGTTCTTTTAACTAGTGTATTTATTAATAAAAGACTTCTTTTGTATTGAAAGCACGTCTCTGTCCAGTTCCTTCTGTGTACTTCTAGGCACCTGCTTGCCTCAGATAAGGTAATTAGCAGTTCACTTATAAAGTATATCTTCATGTGAAAGGCACCAGGTGGCGTTGTCAAGAACCTTAATGTTTAGATCAAAGTTGGTAAGGTCACACTAACAATGGCAGGGAATAACTGATACACGTGATTTAGTCGCTCGGACCGGTTATTAAAAGAATAGTATAACCCTAACCCTTAGAGATTACTGGTTCATATATCAACACTTTGTGGAACTCTTTAGTGGGATTTCTGGTCTTGCATCACAGAAATCTGCAAGCCCCCACGCCACGACAAGGCAGAGTTCATGTGGAGGATTATATTTGTTTTTTATAGTTTTTTGATTATTGGCTCTTCTTGTGTTTAAAGCACAAGATGATAAAGAGTTGAATTGATTGTAATTATTCTGAATTTAGAGGAATTTTGAATCTGTCGACTTGGGAGCCGGTCAGGGACTCAGTGTGTTAGTGTGAATGTGTGAAAGAGGCAGTGATGTAAAGCGAGTACCGTTAAGGTAGAAAGGCACCGTGTACAGAATGCACCATTCACCAAATAAGTGTTAACAACCATTAGGCATTTTTCATGTCAACACATACAATCAATGAATACAATTAACAAGTGGAATACATTTGAATTCAGTATTTATTCCTTTTTGATTTACATTTTTGATTTTTGAATTTGAATTGGGAGCCGATCAGGGACTCCGAGGATGGGTTTCCTTTTTTGTTCTTCCTCTTTTTGTAATTTGTTAAATTGTAATTGGGGGTTTACAGTTAGGGAGTTGGAGTTCACTTATAAAGTATATCTTCATGTGAAAGGCACCAGGTGGCGTTGTCAAGAACCTTAATGTTTAGATCAAAGTTGGTAAGGTCACACTAACAATGGCAGGGAATAACTGATACACGTGATTTAGTCGCTCGGACCGGTTATTAAAAGAATAGTATAACCCTAACCCTTAGAGATTACTGGTTCATATATCAACACTTTGTGGAACTCTTTAGTGGGATTTCTGGTCTTGCATCACAGAAATCTGCAAGCCCCCACGCCACGACAAGGCAGAGTTCATGTGGAGGATTATATTTGTTTTTTATAGTTTTTT
>CAAKHC010013913.1:0-13610 GCA_901007825.1 Macroramphosus scolopax | reverse complement strand
CTGTTACTCTCGATCTTGTAAGGAACAGAGCCAAATACACACACACACACACACACACACACACACACACACACACACACACACACACACACACACACTGAATTACATTTAGCTGCACATCACACCAACATTAAATGGTTGAAATGGTCCAATATGGTTTTCATGGGGCCCAAAGTCTCTTGCCAGATGTACGTTTGAGTGCTCATATGTGCAAACACACACACACACACACACACATATAGTACACTGAGACACTCATGCATATATGCACAAGAAAGTGCAGATGAGACACACAAAGCACAGCTGACTCATATGATGACGACATCTTTGATGTGCCAGAGTTCATTTACTGGCACACACACACACACACACACAAGCAAGCACACACACAAGAACACACGCACACACATGCACACGCACAGAGACGCACACACTTGCACACACACACAAATAATATTTCCCTCCTCCAAGGTAAATGTAAAAAAAATTGTTTTTCGCTACGTTCGATGGCTCGTCCTCCTCGCTGCCCAAAAAACTAAAAGGAATGGGTTCTTCCTTAATGTCTCCCTCATGCTTTCCTTCTCGTTGTTATACTTTGAGCTTCACTGGGTAGAATGATGTTTGTCCGTACCGGAATCTACGAAATGCAGAAAAAATAAGAAGCTTTTAAATTTGAATACACCACATTTGCACATTTTGTGCCTGAGGATGAATAAATAACGGCTGGCATCACTGAGGGTACATTGTCTTCCATGAACCTGCTGGAGAGTTGACTCAAACCACAACCGCTTCATGCCCACCGCCCTGACTTCATCTGAAACATTTATGTGGAGACCTTTTGGCCCCAGCAGGAATGTGAGTCAAATACATTTAAATGAAAAGATTTATGTTCACATTAAATGAGTAGGACAGATACAGACATCCCATTATCATTATTATTCGACCTTGCACGTGCTCCTATCATATCATATCTTTGCCTGAAAGGCTGCGTTTCAAACCACCAGTGGCCTTTTCTTCTTATCACGTCCTATCAGAAGGAGCCTTTCCTGTTCTTTGCCTTTCCTCTTCGATCCAGTCAGAATCGCTGCATCCTTTCAACTTCTTTGGCGCTTTTGATCATTAGAATATCAAATAACTGAACTCTTGCATTTTAAATGAGTTAGGATTTAAAGTCTAACAGATTTTTAAAGACTTTAAAGGACCCTCTATGATCTACTGAGGAGTACAAGCTTGTATCCTTAAGAGTGCTATTGGTGGCATTAATTGGTCTGATAGCACGTGTGTGACCCCGACTCTGTTTGTTTCTTTGAAGCCGGACTGATATTTGATTTCCTCTGTTGTCCTCTTATCCCGCTTTCATCACCAGTTTTTTGAAACCCTGAAAAAACAAACAGATTAAGATTAAACCTGCAGGCTCTCGGAGGCACAGCTGTTTCCTCTCATTTATTAATTATTTCTCCACCAAGCCAAATTATACAGAAAGTAATTATGCAACAACAACAAGACCAAACAAAAAAAAGGCAACACTGGACACACACACACACCACAGCGCCTTAGCATTTGGTAAACATGGGGATGCAGAGACGTATTCTCCCTTCACTCTCTCTCTCGCTCTCTCTCTCTCTCTCTCTCTCTCTCTCTCTCTCTCTCTCTCTCTCTCTCTCGCCACTCTCACACATTAACCAACACAGACAAGTGCACACACACTGCGCAGCTGCCCACAGTCGTCTGGGAAGGAACCGGCAGGTTTCCAGCTCACAAGAATTTGTGTTTCCAGATGATTAGAGGCGAGGAGGACGGGACGATCTCTGAGGCAGCAGCTGCCCATCCCATGGCTCCAAGTGGAGCAGAAAATCAGGATAATTTCATTGTGATAATCAGCCTCCCGTTATCCCCGTCACTTCAACCCATTGAGGAGGAAAAAAGGAGAACAAGAGGGAGAGCGACTGTTTGTCAGATAGCGAGAGAGCAATGAAGGAGATGAAATAAAGACAGGAATGTGTGTTTCATGCCTTCATGCCTGTTTTACCAAAGACAGTCTGTGAATGCCTTCATGAAACCTAGTTTCTGTCCCCATTATTCTTTTGAATGGTTTTCCCTTCACAATCCTTTTGTTTATTTACTTCTAATGGTGTCTGGCCCTGTAGACTGTTTGGGTTTTACTTTCTTTTTATCAAAGGCTCCCCTATACTATTCTCATGATTATCTTTTTGTGATGCTTGAAGCATTAAAGAGTGTAATTCTCAAAAACAGCAATGTGGCTTTCCCGAAAAAACACATCTGGAAGTAGAAATAAACCTGTGGACCTCCTGTCAGAGTAGGACTGCAAACCTCCACCAAGGTCCAGGTAAAAGAGCTGTTTCTTTCCCTCTGTTGAAGCTTTGCCCCTGAACATGTTTCACCACTCAAACAAGTTGGTGAAAATTGGATCACTCGAAAAACTTTCATTCTCAGTGGAGGTAATTAGCCAATAGACACATTTTAGAGATTTTAATAAGCACCAAAGTTGTGAACCAAAAGCCTTCCAAGAAAACTGTTAATACAAGTATATTAATGATAACATCTTACATTGACATCTAGTCTGATAATACTCAGGTCTCCACACATCACCACTTTGGTAGTGTCTAAATAGAGTCTAATCCCATGCAGACATGAGGTTATCATTGTACAGATGGTAATGTGCTGTGCACGTTCACGAGGGAAGGTTTCGATTCCAACCAAAACCAAAAACCACATCTGTATATCTGATTTATCATCAGTCCAGAAACTTTAACCCACACACTGTCTATCCTCAAGTTTTACACGACTCTAAAGCTGGAAAAGATATATAATGTGTACATGTACTGTATTTGATCTATTCCTGGGAGAAGGCGCCTCTCATATCCCCACTGAGATACAGCGCCCTCCAGCGGACGCACTCCGTCAGTGACCTGAACCTCCACTCATCACTTCGTGATCGCTACATTTGCAATTAGACTTTGGCATGGAACTTTATTGCTGGAGGCAAAACTGAAGGAAATAAAGTCCTTGTGAACACGAGAACAACAAGGCTCAGACACACGCGACTGTCCTATTTTTAGAAGAAAAAAAATAGATCTATGTTTAGTACATTTCATTTCACAAGTTCCTACAGAATTATTGTAAAACAGACAATTTGGAACATTTAAGCATAACGTAGAGCTTTCACAGTCTCATCAGGGGTATTATGAGTTTATATAGAGAAATAAACAACATATATAGTGAATAATCAGCTTATAGATTGGAGAGAAAAACAGCTAATGTACTGAAATAAACATTTTATACAGTACTGGGAAATAGAAGAGCTGAGCAGTGGTACCAAAGCGATGAAAAAAGTTGCTTTATATATCAGTGAGGTTTGTGAACACGCCTCTGCTCCACCCGCAGCCCCCCCCCCCCCCCCCCCCCCCCCCCCCCCCCCCCCCCCCCCCCCCCCCCCCCTCCCCTCTGACCGCCGCTCCCCGAGACGCCCCAACCGGAGTCGCAGCATTAGGACAGCGGCCACATGCGCCCTCACACCCGCTCCCCTACCCAATGTTAGTCGACTGCAGACGGTTTGTTTCGTGCGTCGAACACATGTGATGGAAGCCTCGGCGTGTTTCCCTCCTGTCCGCTGCAGCTGAACACTCGTCGGTAACCGGAGGCTGCAGGAGCGCTCGAGGACCAGGACAACATGATGAAGTTGGCGGTGCTCCTGCTCCTGACGGTGTCCTGCCCGCTGACCCCCGCCACCGTCGCAGGTAAGGAAACTAATCAAAATGCATGAATATTCTACGAAACTGTTTTTTGTTTTTTTAAAACAACAACAAACTCCGAATAAACTGTGAAGACATCGTCATTCAAAGAGTACAAAATCTCACTCATCACTTGAAGCAGTCTTTTACTATTGCAGCAGTTGTTAGTTACTTCTCTCCAAATCAACGTTTTTTTTTAATTATTAGTCTTCACTTTGCTCCATAAAATAATTATTTCTTATAATGTAGAACCAATACGAGACATAAGGAACTGAGCCAGTGAATGTAAATTGTTCCTGGTCTGTAACTTCTGTCCTAATGTGCCAAAAGCCATATTTTTTTCTGGATTGTTTGTTGTAGGCCAAGACAATAATCCACTAATCAGATGTCTAATCGCAGCAGGCAGCCTGTCACTCTTGCATCCATCAGATAAGCTTCAAAGCACTTGAGCTAAAAAAAATTATGTGCCTGGGCCCATTTTTGTTAAAATCAATTAATCAGTCATCGGACAGAGGAAACATTGTCCGATCTCAGTTTCCCCCTCTCAGCACCTTTGACTAAGTCCTTGACACAGAGGAAGAGGTGATCCGTTATAGTCTTAGTGCAGGTGGTTTAATTTGCTTCGTGGATATAATTCACCCATCAGTCTCGGCAGATGATACGAGACAGATGTGAAGCCAGAGGTGAAACCAGGTCACTTGCACCTCATCCCTCCACACCCACTTGTACTTGACGTCGCCCGTGTCCGACATTATAGCTGTCTCTTGTCAATAATACTGTTACCGGCCCCCGTGGACATCGTGTTGCCTGAGGCTGACTGATGTGCTGACTCTCCAGTGCAAACAGTTATTGTATCTCTGTCTCCTCCCCCTCAGTTTGCAACCGCAGTGCTTTATCATGCACTCCTCTTACTGTGTGTGTGTCTCTACACACAGCTGGAGGCCTGAACTTTAGAGATGGCATATGTTTTTATAACGGAGAACGTGAACTGGATTTGGATTGAAACCAAAGTAATAATGAGGAGAGCACCTTCCATCCCTTTGTTCCAGCTCCAGGTGAGTTTGTGTCCCTGGCGGAGATGGAGGACGCCCTGCTGAGGAACCTTTTCCAAGGCTACCAGCGCTGGGTCAGGCCGATTCAACGTGCTAACGACACTATTAAAGTACGCTTTGGACTAAAGATCTCCCAGCTGGTTGATGTGGTGAGGCTGAACGCACATTCACACACACACTTTTATGAGAATATTACTGCCTTCATTTACTGCCATCCCACCAATTTACTTCATTAGTACCTACACGATTAAGATTGACCCTTCACCTTTAGGTTAGGACACATCAGTGGCTTCATCACCTCTAATACATTGTACACATTGTGTGGAGTTTTCCACCAAACTATCAAACTTCATAAAGTTTTAAATGATTGTTGAGCCCCTCAAGTAGATTTATAGACTCTCTGATGAAGTCAATTGTCAATGGAATTAATTTATTTTGCATCTTTGTGCCATAACGGTTCTCAGAGAGATTTAAAGTGGGGCCTCATTCACTCATTCACACTAAGATTGAGACCTGTTGATGGGAGCTGCTATATGAAACCATGCTGCCAACACATTAACACACATTCATACCATCTATCGGAGCAGTTAGGGGTGCAGTGTGTTGCTCAAGGTGACTTCAACATGCTCTCTGGAGGAGCCAAGGATTGAACCAGGAAACTTCTGATTACAAGACGACCCACTCTACCTCCTGAGCCGCCGTTCTGAATCTATGTTAGGATAAATGTAGTTGGAGTGTGACCTTGTGTAACCTTGACCCCTATCCTATCCCAAATCCCATCATGACATTGATCCCAAAGAGGTTGACTGTTGATATTCTATGTTTTCTTATAATCCACAAAATACATAAAAGACAAAAAGAAACTGAAACTACTAAAAGAAATGACAATGCCTGATATGCAAAGGCTCGTTCATCCCTGCCGGAGGGGAAACTCTCACTAACACTCACACATTGTTGTCCTCCTGCAACACCTCAGCTCCCGAGAGGTTTCAGAGGGAATCTTCACACGTCTGTCTCTGCAGGTTCCTTTCTATGATGCTGTCAGACACTGATGACAACAGAAACAAACACATGGCAGCCATTTTTGAGTTATTGGCCGTACGGTACCCACTAAATACTGGAATAGAAACAATAATAGAGTCATTGATGACACAAGGAGGATTATGGTCCAGGTAGAAAAATACCGGAATAATCCTTTAAGTTTGATAAAAAGTTGCCTTCACATACGATTGCTGGTCTCTAACGGAGAACAGTGTTGCTGTCCGCGGTGCTGAAAGCAAACAGCCTGCGACCGGCTTCACTGTCAGGAACCGTCTGTGCTCCTGAAATAGATCCGTACACTCTTCGTATCAGCAAGCACCCAGTCACTCTCTGGAGTGTTCCTTTAATATTTGAAAAGGCTGGCGCTGATAGGTTGAGATGGTTTAGGTGTTGAAGACGAGAGTACCGGAGATGCTAATGGAGGAACTTGCCTCTCGGCCTGAAATATTCATCTCAACCATTTTAGATATAAATCTTCATCCTTCCAACAGACTCGTGCTGACGGCAGAGACAACGACAGATGAATTAGACAAAGCCCCTTTAGTGCAAAAAACGTAGGACGATGTTTTGAATTTCGGAATATAAAAGAAAGCTAACCAGGGAGGGGATGAGCTCCAGCAGGCTACAATATATAGAGCTTTGTCCCCTGAGCCTCCGTTGTCTGCGTCATGGCTCAGTATTAGATTACGGTTCACCTCTGCTTTATGTGATCACCAAAACATCCAACGCTGTCTGACAGCCGAGGCCTGGTCTGGAAACACACAGCAGCTCAACAATGTTCTGTCCTTCTATATCTTTCTACCACCTTTCCCAGGTTGATTTCTAATAAGTCCGTCTCTCTCAGTCTCCCTCGAACATTTCAACCTTGCGTCCAGCCATGTGTAAATAAGCTGGTGTCTCCTCCTTCCATCTCACTATTCTTGTCTTCCTGCCGTTACCTCCCTCTGTTCTTAGGTGACTTCAGCTTGGTCGACCTCTTTTTACGTCTCTTTTAAATGAGACTCTGATTTGATGGAAAATGTTAACGTTACTTTCAAGCTTCAGATCTAATTCACAAATTAAATCCAACGTCGGGATGAAATCGTTCTTTTGGGAGTAAACAAGTTATCTATTCTGAGGCTGTATAAGATGTTTTCCTTGATAGAGATTTGTTACAAAACCTTTTACAGCATCAGAAAATATAACATAGTTACTGTATGATTTTATTGAATCTGGCCAATGTACTTAAATACTGGATTAAGAGGGTTTGGAGGAAGGAAGGGAGGACGGGTTGTAAATCCGGTTTGGATGATGCGTACATGGATTCATGTCCTATTGACTGTTATCTTGACTCGTGGTTATCTACTGCTTTTTAAATATCTCTCTTTCCGTCTGTTTATCTTTCTGTCTATTGAGGATGAGAAGAATCAGCTAATGACAACGAATGTTTGGCTGTGTCAGGTGAGCAGGAGAAAAACAATTTTGATGCTCTTACATTTTGAATACCGTCGCTATTGTGAATACGCTTTATAATGAGGCATATTGTACCCTGTGTGTATGTTGAGCAGGAGTGGGTCGATTACAAGCTTCGATGGAATCCAGATAAATACGGAGGAATCACATCTATCAGAGTTCCGTCGGAAAATATTTGGCTCCCAGACATTGTCCTCTACGAGAAGTAAGTCACTTATACTCAGTCATTCTTGATAAAGAGAGAGGAACAATAATGTACAGTGTCATTATTGTTGAGAATCATTGTTTGCTTCATGTTCCATCAGTGCTGACGGGCGATTCGAAGGTTCCCTGATGACTAAAGCCATTGTCAAGTTCAACGGTGTGATCACCTGGACGCCCCCTGCCAGTTACAAGTCCGCCTGCACTATGGATGTCACCTTCTTCCCCTTTGATCGCCAGAACTGCACCATGAAGTTCGGCTCTTGGACGTACGATGGCAACATGGTGGACTTGCTCCTGATGGACTACCAGGTGGATCGGAAGGACTTCTTCGACAACGGGGAGTGGGAGATCCTCAGCGCCACTGGTGCGAGAGGGAACAGGAAGGATGGCTTGTACTCTTATCCATTCATCACGTATTCCTTCATCCTGAAGAGGTTGCCGTTATTCTACACACTCTTCCTCATCATTCCTTGTTTGGGTTTGTCTTTTCTGACTGTCCTGGTGTTTTACCTTCCCTCGGACGAAGGTGAGAAACTGTCACTTTCTACGTCTGTCCTAGTGTCGCTCACCGTGTTCCTCCTGGTCATAGAGGAGATCATCCCCTCCTCCTCAAAAGTGATTCCGCTCATTGGCGAGTATCTGCTGTTCATCATGATCTTTGTCACGCTCTCAATCATCGTCACTGTGTTTGTCATCAACGTGCACCACCGCTCATCAGCCACCTACCATCCCATGTCGCCGTGGGTTCGTAATCTCTTCCTTCAGAAACTGCCGCAGTTGCTGTGCATGCGCGGTCACACCGACCGCTACCACTATCCAGAGCTGGCTCCTGAGAGCCCTGAGCTGAAGCCTCGCTCTGGAGGTCGCAGAGGAGGCCAGAGGACCAACAGCGGAGTCCACGGACAGATGACCTCTGAAGGGAAAGACGACGAGGCGTGGGCGACCATGTTGGACAAGGCCATCTATTCAGTGCGCTACATCAGCAGACATATCCGGAAGGAGCACTTCATTCGAGAGGTAGCTTGACCTGAAATGTGTTAATATAAAGTGTGTGACAAGATGAAATCGTACATTTACAGTAAATGAATGATAAAAGAAAAATACTTTATAGATCCCTGAGTGTATCTTAGGATTTAAAGTGTCATCCCTGCTCTCATTTCTCCTTTTTCCAGGTGGTACAAGACTGGAAGTTCGTTGCACAGGTGTTAGACAGGATCTTCCTGTGGGCCTTCCTCACTGTATCTATATTGGGCACCATCCTCATCTTCACTCCAGCACTGCAGATGTTCTTCAAAGTCCCCCCACCCACTGCAAGTGAGGAGCCACCTTCAAACTAACAGCTTCATGATCCCCTATCAAGATTATGTCGACACCGAGCAACAGGAAGGAACCACAGGTGCTTATTAAAGGGGACTTTATGATTTCAACCATAGCATGATTCACAGCTAAAACATAGACACTCAGGTCATCTGACTGAAACATGACGGCTTTTAGAAGCCCTTTGCCTTACAGCCACTGATTCTGATTGGCCAACTGTCTGAAATTCGGTGAAGTGGCGTTGTCCCTGTTTTTTGTGCACACGCTATGTTTAGAGCAAATGATCGGTATACAGATCAAAACATCGTAAACCGAGTGTTACCCGAGGCCTGAGACGTTTTCTTAACGGGGATTACTTTATACACATTTGTCTATATACGTTATTTATAGCTTTGGACATGTGTAATATATTTAATATTAAATCATTATGTGTGTGACAGAATAAGGAAAAGCACAACAGGTCCCCTTTAACTTTAGTTTAATTGATCAGGTTTATTCTTCAAATCCAAATGTATGTTTTTAAGTTTATGTTAAATACACTGTGTTTATAACATTTGTGAATATTGTAGCATATTTGAAATTACTATGATTTTATGTTTTATGTCAGATATCGTGTGGCCAGGGGTTCATTCATTCATTTATTGCCTAAATCTTAATTAATTTCATTCACAAATAGTGACTTTAAGCAGCAAGCAGCTATGAAAAAATTTAGTTTAGATTACATATGCTAGCAAAGCTGGTAAAGACATCTTCAGATTGCTTGTCCTAACCTCAAAACTTTAGTTCACAAAAGAGCAACTCATCATCAGAAATCTGGAGTGAGGGGAGGTCTGACGACTTTAAAAATCACTTAAACATTCATTGTTCAAAGTAGTTGTCTGTTTATCTTATGTTAATCAACAACTTCAGCTTGTACTTTCTGTTAAATCCTGCCGTCTAACAAATAAAGGAAGATCATTTTCCTTTAAATGTTATAATGGCCTGCAACTGTTTCTCCCCGCCCTTTCTCAGAGTGGTACGTTCCATCTCCTTTGTTAGATGAATCCATTCACAAAATGGATTTCTATGTTCTTTATTGCACCAATAAAGTCGTTTTGGACACGCAATGCTTTGTTTGTCTCAATGCAATGATTAGAACTGTTTAAGGGGAAATCTAACGTTATAATGGAACTGCCCATTTAATAAACTCCCAACAGTTAACACATATTTCATGGCGAGACTATAGATACCTTCAGGGGAAACAGAAATTAATAAGATTCCTCAAAAAGGAAAAGTATGATGATGAACTTGGTGATTGAATATTAGTTGACAGCGCCTCCCAGTGGTAACGCAAGAAGATGAAACAAACAACACAATACAAGAGAAACCCAACGTCTGTGAAACAAACTTCCTTTTCTGTATTTCCTTGTTTTTAGAACAGAATTCTGTCCTGTCAGTTATATTAGTTATCACTGCGTTTACAAACTTACCGCTTTTAACGAACTATTGAGCAGAAACATTTCAACATTCATTTTATTACAAGACAATTCTGAGGTAATAAATCAGCACGTTTCAGGTGTTTGATTTAAATTTTTATTGAGGAAAATATTGGATTTCAGGAATCATTGTTCTAAAAGACAACTGAATTTCAATACTAGTTGCTTTACTCATTTGCAGTGATGTGGTGGATCGTCAAATGATTTAATGGACGATGCAAAGTATATTACCTGATGTTGATTTTAATATATTTTCATCTGTCATTTGCATCTATAAAATGTATGACATGTCACATTCGATGGCAATACATAAATTCTGTCATAAAGGCATGTTTTGAAGAATTTTCAGAAGTGTTCATCATGTGAATCCAATAAATGTCACGACCACTTACGAAGAATTACATTATATTTCTCTGCAATCTGGCATCTCAAATCCTCATTTTCTTCCTCTTGTCTCCTATCTGTGATATCAAAGTGAGCCAGAGCGTTGCGCAACTTCTCCATATGCAGCCCTTTTGTCTTCACTGCAACATAGGCAGAGAAATAAAAATATGTGTAAATATGATTACAGATATATATTATCAAATATGCATGTATTTATATTATTTTAACTAAATAAAATAATGTGGCACTAAAATAACATTATGATGCCATGATATGTTAGGACAACTGGATAAACATTGGCACATTATAATGCTGATTAGCTCACTCACATAGACACGGAGCGGGCAAACCTCAGGTCAGTCATGTCCATGAAGTGTGGGGGCTCTACTCCAATGGGAGGCCTGAACTCGAAAGGCTGAGGGAGAAAGAATCTCACAGTCAACAAGTCTCTTTCACAAGGGCCAACGACCTTCACATTTACTGGCATTGAATTGTGTTCTCTAAATAATCGCAGCACACAGTGCAGTGTCGTCACCTGTTCCTGGACTACCCCTGAATGTCTTTTCAGCCTGATAAATCGGTTTGCTTCCTCCTCCTTCATGAATGGGGCAGCAAAAACACCTGAACACACAGTTTTATAAAACATCTGCTTGTTGTTTAACATTCATCAACATATAATCTAAAATGTGTGTACACATCAGATCAGTGCTGGAATTCAACTAAATGACACAATGGAAGGCAAAAAAAACATTATCAAAAAATGTATTCATATTCTTTTGGAGCTGTTTAATGGCAGACAATGTCACTCATAATGTTGTTTGACTTACCACTCAAAAGAGCAAGCAGAATCACAAACTTCATGTCTATGAGATGCAAAAGAAATATTTTGACTTCAAAGTTCCAATAAACAGTCATAAATAATAGAAAAGGGAAACACAGTACATGCAATTATTTTGAAAAAATAAACACCCTCAGATGTACAAATAGCTCAATAAACAGCAAGTGATTTGCATAAAAAGAAAATATGTATTTGGTAATCAAAAGAGTAAGAGAACAGTGACATTTACCTGCAGAGTGAACAGTGAATCGGAGCTACGTGGTCAGAATCTCACAGTGTAGTGGAAGTGAACAAGAGTTTCTTTCACAGGTTTTATACCAAGAACCACAGAGGAATGAAAGTCAAACATTAGTCAGCCTGTCAAAGTTTCCAGAACTGCGACACACCATCCAAAAAACACACAAACAAAAAACACAAACACAGGGCAAAGTCTGGCTTGGAATTTCAACATAAAGAAGTTTCTATGAACAAGCAATCAGTTTGCAAAACATTATTGTGTAAGTGCAAAACTGTTGATTTGAGCAACATAGTCGTCCCTTTTTATCAGTCAACATTTCATCCGGTATAAAAAACATCTGAAATAATAATTGGAATGCCAAAAGTATACAGAAATATATAATTATACGAGCTCATTTGCAAAAAATCTTTCGAAGAAAAGTATCTTGTTATTTTGTGTTTCTGAAACTTTCCTCCCATTTTAGAAAATAATATAGTTAATAATTATAGTTCCAGGTTCCCTTTCTCATCTTTCGAACCACTCAAACTGTTTTGTTAAGTTACTCAGACCAGTAAACATTTTAAAACATAGTTGATATTGTGCAGCACATTTCTATGATCATTCAAGTACTGTTTCGTTCCGTGTACATCAACATTTCCTCCACTGGGTGGGGTTCTTCCCACAATCATGGCGGGTAAACACCTCTGTGTTTCTGCGTGGTCATTTAACCAATATACAAAATGAATCTGTTAATGTAAGTTGTTCAATCATATACTTTTGCAAAATAATTGTAAGCAGTGTAGAAAAATGTGGGTGGGAAGTCATGAAAATGCGACACAAAATGTAATTAAGGAGATAAATCAAAAAAGGCTGTTGTTTGAGAGAGGAAAGGGTAAAGAACTTAACTATTTAGGTGCTGCATTAAATCTTGCATCTCTTTAAAACATGCACAAGATGGATTCTTGTCAATTTCTTTGAGTGATTAGATGGTGACGTGTGATTAAAAGCTAATTCACAGACATTTTCACTTAAAGTGCAACAATCAATTACATTAATAATTCAAACTACTTCTATTTATGAACCTAAACATTGTTGAGGATTGCATATATTTGTAAGTGTGAGAGGTTGGACATTTCTTTCATCCGATAATAAAGCCAACTGTGTGTCACGCAGACAAATGTTTGGCTGGCAGCAGGACAACAGAGGATTGGTTGTTTCAGGAGGACCCACATGCTCTTCATCAGATTTGAGGATATTCACACATATGAGTGCTGTTAATTACAGTATGTACAGGAATACAGAAAACTGACATTATATTCATTATTACTTATTTTGTAATTTTTGGAATTATCATTCCATTGTGCATTCAAGTAGAATTCCTTGTTGCTATTTTCCCCAAAATAATTATCTGAGAACACACTTAGACAAAAATAAATTTCCACATAGATATAAAATCACACAAACACACACATGCGGTGTGTAGTTTGGGGACCTGTGTGCTCTATGTCACAGCAAAAGCTTTGTGCCTTCCACACGTCAGAGACAAAACCTAAAACTCATCTGACCCCATTCTATCACACACACACACACACACACACACCGCACACACACACACACACACACACACACTGCTGGGACAGGCGAACGTTTGTAATATTTACTTTGGTAACAGGAACAGATTGTGAGAGGAATCCTGGAAATGACATATCTTTGTCCCGTGATAAAAGTGCTGATTGAAATAAGAGGACTGTCATCGCTCACTTGAATTATTTCAGCATTTATCGTCTACAACCATGCATGACTGTCTCTACTGGCAATAAGTATGTGAGTATTTTGATTTCAGAAGACTACAACAAATCGGATTTGTTGAAAACAAGG